>JAIUZE010021688.1:0-12450 GCA_022085475.1 Heliosperma pusillum | reverse complement strand
TAAAAGTCAAGAAAAGTCAATGACGACTTTTAAAAAGTCAAGAAAAGTCAAAGACGATTAAAAGTCAAGAAAAGTCAAAGATGACTAAAAACGGTCTTTTCATGAAATCTCTCAAAAATTCCAAATACGAACGCGGAATTTCAAAATAAGACTCGGAACAAAAATTCCTATTTTAAAAACTTAAGTTATACTGAAAAGTGTTAGTAAATATTTTTACTAGAAAAATAGGGTAATTTCGGGTGTTTACAGAACCCACAATGACGCAGGTACACCCGTGGACTCTCATGGATCGAAACCATAGCAAGAATGTTTACGAATTGATCGTGCGGACACACCATTCAAATTGTGGGGGTCCAGGTGGAGTTAAATGCAGTAAAAACACAGTCTTTAACGGTGGTCGATAAAACTCCTTCGAAAGAGCTTCGCCACCACGATCTGAAGTAGGGCTTTAATCCTTTCTATACAGTGGTTTTGAACCTTATTCTGGAACTCCTTGAGCTTGTCAAAGGACTCACTTTTATGCTCATTAAGTAGACATATCCATATCTACTCAAATCGTCCGTGAAAGTGATAAAATATCTATAGCCATCTCTAGCGTTGATTGACATAGGTCCACACACATCAGTATGTATGAGTCCTAATAGGTCAGCAGCGCGCATTCCAACACCTTTGAAGGAAATTCGAGTCAATTTGCCTATGAGACATGATTCACACGTGCCAAAAGATTCATAGTCAAATGGGGAGATAGTCCCATTATCAATGAGCTTCTTCACGCGTTTTTCATTTATGTGTCCCATACGGCAATGCCATAAATAGGTTTGATCTTTGTCACCAACTTTGCTTTCTGACTACTCAGCTGCATTTATATCTGTGGTTTGTCTAAAAACAGAAATCCCATTATGGAAATGCTTTACCATAATCATTTCGTGTATTTTTTAAAGAAGAAAAAAAGCTATTATACTTTATTACAAACGAAAAGCCGTCCTTATCAAGTACGAAAACTGAAATAATGTTTTTAGATAAACTGGGTACATAGTAACAGTTATTCAGAAATAACTCAAATCCACTCGGGAGTTGGATTACATATGTTCCCACTGAAACGGCAGCTACTCTTGCTTCATTCCCCACTCGCAGGTCCACATCACCCCTTGCGAGAGTTGTGATGTTTCTTAGGCCCTGCAAATGATTGCACAGATGAGAACCACAACCAGTATCTAGTACCCAAGTTACGAAACTTGCATGGTTGATCTCAATCATATGAATAAAAGAAGAAGACATACCAACAGGAGAGACGCGGCCTGCTTTAATGTCCTCACGGTACACGGGGCAGTTCCTCCTCCAATGCCCAAACTTGTGGCAATGGTGGCACTCCACGTTACCTTCATCGCTTTTTGTCTTGCCTTGTGAGCTACCGCTAGTCTCACCAGGCCCACTCTTGCCTTGCCCTGGCTTTTTGAACTTTTGCTTCCTTACAGCTAGGTCAGCTTGAGCCTTGCCCTTACCCCTACCCTTGTTGTTAATCATGAGAACGTCCTGTTTCACGCTCCCACTCAATTTCAGATCACTCTCGATCTGTACGAGAAGTGAGTGGAGCTGATGAAGACTTTTCTTCATATCATTCATATAGTAATTTGCCCTGAAAAGAGCAAAACCATCATGAAGTGAATGAAGCAGTCGATCAATAATGATCGTCTCATCGATTTTACAACCAAGAGCCTCCAGTTTCTCGACATTCTCGATCATAGCAAGAATGTGTGGGCTAACCGCTTGGCCCTTCTGGAGTTTCGCTTCAAAGAAGCGACAGGTATGCTCATAGCTAACGATCCTCGGAGCTTTCGAGAACTCGTTAGAGAGCGTGGTGAAAATCTTGTTCGCACCATGGGCAATGAATCGCCTTTGCAAATTTGATTCCATTGAAAAGATGAGTACGTTCTTTATCGCACCCGCCTCCATCATGAAATCAATATAAGCAAGTGATTCATTAGCTCCTGCATTGGGGCCTGGGTTGGGCGGTAGTGGCTCAGTCAAGTACTTGAGCTTACCGTCAGCAATGGCAGCATTCCGTAATGCCGCCTCCCAGTCCGCAAAGTTAGACCCGTTATTCTTCAGTCGTGTTGACTGATTCATAGTGTCCATGAACATCTTAAGCCAGGACTCACGTCCGAGCGTGGCACTTGGCATTGGGTCATCAGTATGGCCAGCCATTTTGTTATTTAGCAGTTATATCTGTATATAACGAATTCAAACTGTGAAAAGAAAATAAATATGATAAGTTTCATTGTTTTAATTTTGAGTCTAATGAAAAACTGTTTAATTCGATGACTCGTGCATTTATACAATTGACCTCCCTCAAGAATTATATAAATGATCCCAAGACTCAATTTCTGTAAATTGATAAGCCAACCTCTTGGCTAATTCTACTTTTAGAATTCCTGGTCGATAAATTTCTGTAAATTCTATCTTTTAGTCCATCATAATCACGAGATATTACTCGTACTATAATGTTGAGATAAAATAGGTCAACACTCACTACTTACCCAATGTAGAAGGGGTCATATTATGACTTCCGACGAAGAAGGGGTTCATAGTAGTTTTTCCTATAAAGACTAGTCTCAATTTTATTTATAGGGGAAGGTCCCATCATCTTAACTTTAATTCATTTTAAGTGAACGAATGTCTAGCAACTCGAGAATGATTTAACTAAGGTGATGGCCTTAAAAGCGAGTGACATCTGTATGTCCATGATTAAAATATTCAAACTGTATGAATCATTTTCATGCATTTTTAGCTTAGGTGGTTTGGTTTAGGCGGAATATGATGCAATTATCTATCATGTGATGGAAAGTAAACGAGAATGAAAAAAACGGAAAAAAAAACATAACCTAGTGTGGCCTATCCTACCAAAAAGAATAAAATACAACTTGGAATCCAACTGATTGAACCCTCGAAGCTTGACTTGATCACCCTTCTTGGTCCATGTAGCGGGAGTGAGCTCCAATCTCCATCTTTAGTCTTCTTTGAAATTACAACAAATAAAATTACATAGATCCTATTTATTACATACTAATTTCAAAACCCAAAACTAAAATAATGGAGATTCGAGATCTCAAAATACATCCAAGACTATGTTACCATCATTACGGTAACACAATCTACTAAGGCCACACTAAGTTACAACTAATTGTAAAAAACGTTAAAGATTCATTCAAACAATCCAAAACATATTATAAAAGCACCAACTAAAATAAAACATGCAAGACATAATACATTTATTACGATGTTTTATTATCCAAACCACCCTTTTAACATAGATTATAATTATGTGGTGATTCTGTAATTACCCACATTAACTACAATCTCGATTCATTTTACGGATAAAATGAACCATCCTAAAACATTTCAAACTGCTTTAAAATGTAAGATATTTAGCATATGTGAACCGTTTAACATTAATTATACACAATCCGAATGATGTACAATTAAAGGCCCAAAAAAAACTTTGTATACAGCAAAGGAAAAAAACAGTAATTTTTCAGCAGAAATTTTTCGGCAAAAATGGTCCTTATCGACATAATAGGGAAAAATTAATATCCTTTCAAATGATAAACTCATTCAACATCATTTCCATTTTCATTTTAATCTAATCTTTATTAAATTAAAACATCTACAAATCTATTGTATGTTATTTTAACAGATTAAAATAACAAAACAAATCTAAATGAAAACGAATACGAAAGGAAATACGATTCTGAAAGTAGCTCGATCGAGAAGAAATTAAACAATTAAGTCTCTCGATCGTAAAGAAAACGTGTCGATCGAGTATACTGTTTACTTGATCGACTAATTCTTCCTAGTCGACAAACAGGGACCTCAATCGAGTATAAACATCACTCGATCGAGACACTAAAGTCCTCGATCGAGCGAACAAGCTACTCGATCGACCTAAACATTTGAGAAAACAAAATTTCTCGATCGAGACACACAAGAACTCGATCGAGACAAAAACTCTCAAAACCTTCTCGATCGAGACACTCAAGTCCTCGATCGAGACAAAACACACAGCGTAAAAAAACAGTTTCGGTTTATGAAATCAAATTAAAACAATTTCGTGGCCTATGCTCTGATACCTCTTGTGGGAAATCGGTATTACCACAAAATAATTATTATAGGATTATAACGAAAAAGTAATAACTTGATTATGCGAGTCATAAACGAAAACAATAAAATTAGAGATTTAGAAATCAACCTCCGGTCCTAGCAATAGGCGTAAAGAACAGAGATATCAAGGTAGATATCCTCCTAATCGTTGCGCCCAAGATGCTCCGAGAAATACCCTTTTCTTTTGCTAGAAAGAGAACCTCTTACACGATCTCACTGATGAGAAGGAGGTTTTGTGTTTTTTTGTGAAAGAGTTACTGTTAACTTTTTCTTTTTGTGATGTGTGTCTGATAGATGGAGGCTCAAGTGAAAAATGAATTAGGTTAGAATTTTTATTCCTTCTCACTTCAATCTCACGGCTCCTTAGGGTTTTATGTGGGGAGATTTTGTCTCCTCAAAATAACTACCCATTGACTAAAAACCGAGTGTATCTGGATACTTTCATTTTTGGTCATTTTAGCTTCCAATATAATGTAATATATTATAATCGTCGTTTTACATGGACCGACATTATAATACATCATTAATTATAAATATCCGTATATTTATAATTTGTCAATTAATTATAACGGTTTATGTTTAATTAGCTTACATTATATACAACAATTAAATATAACATTTTATATTCAATTTACGAATTACAGTTAATTCGTCTCAGCTAACTTTATTTAATCATTATTAAATAATCGTCTCATCATCACATTGACTAACCTTTTAGTCAAATATACTGACTAACCTTTTAGTCATATAATGGGCATCAATATGATTATTTTCTCAAATAATCACATCTCTTTAACACATCCTTTAGGTGTGACTTTTAGGGACCAGTTGATCACCGCCATCTGTATGACAATAACGTCAAACTTATCTAGCAAGTCAACCGTTATTGATAAACGTTAATCAACTGATTATTATACAAAGTATACCCTGTGAACCTACAGAGGTTTATTTATGTTATTGCACTCACTGTGTAGGACACTAGCTTTTTTGTTTAGGTTTTTGGAATATCAAGATTAAGGTTTTTTGGGGAAAATCTGGGTGACTTTCTTTGAACAACAGTAGATGCTTGGCTCTCTTGTGTGATTTTGGATGGTGTTTCTTTTAGGGTTTCTGAAAATGTTTCTTTAATAACAGTGTGAGAGGTAAGGATGTCTTTTTGGTTTTTTTGTTTAGGTGGTCCCTGCTTTTGAGAGGAATATTTGTGTATCTGGACTTTTCTCATTGGGGTCAACTTCTTTGAACACTTTAAAAGGCTTGTTGCATTACCTTCTCTCACACCACCATCAATTAAATGCATTAAGGGAGGTACATCAGCAGCAGAAACCAGATAGCATTCAATGACCCTATCACTTATACCCAATTTACACATAATCTCAACACCTTTATCATCAACAACTCTTCTCTAATCCAACTTCAGGATTCATAAAAAAGATAGCATCAACATTTCTCTTAAAAACCCCACACTTCTCTGCCTCTTCAACAATAGTAAACCAACAAAACTCATCAACATCTACCACTGCAGTCCTACTGACTCTACCCGTATACACCATACCAGATTCATTTCTAGCAAATGAACCACCATACAATAATTTCAAAGTGACTGAACTGAAAGGATGAACCTAAATAATAATCAAAATTATTAACTCGAATATAGAAGACGATAATTCATTAATGGTGATGAAAGAGGAACAAAATCAAATTAAAAACATGCTACTCAAATGAAAGGGAAACGAAATCGAAAATAAAAAAGATAGAGAAACTCACAATTGCCATGGCACCTGGATCTTCAATAGTTGATGAACATTCAACTGACAAAATGAAAGGAACAAAATTTAGGGTTTAAGGGTTATGTTTATGGGAGAGAAGAGAGTATTTACTGGATAATGAGTAAAAGAAAAAGGAGGCAAGTATATTTAGGTGAAGGGAACCGGCACAAACGGTATCTGTGACACCCTCAAATTTGCGGAAAGATAAAACAATAATTTAAATAAATAAAAGATGAGAATACGTTTCTAATAGGTTCACTTTAGTGAAAATCGGTAAATTTTAAAACCGGAACCTACTATTAAATATATTCATCATAACAAAGGTGTCCTAAATAAAAAGGTTCATAATAAAAGGAAAATAATGTTATACATAAGAATTATCTAAAACGGGAGACATATCTCCCGTAAAAATACAGAAATAAAAGAGTATATAATAATATACAATCTAAGAACCGAATATAGGTCCAAGGTAAATACTTCGCTCGCTAGCTCGTCAATGTACCCAAGTATGCATCACAAACCTGCCAACCGCATTAAATATAAACACGGAAGCCACAGTCAGTGGGGAGTAACTCCGAGTCCTCCCAGCCACGAAATGTTGAGTTTAATAAAACATGAATAGCATAAAAGCAATGTATATGGAAAATACAAAACCTTAACATATATGGTATGCTTTTCATGTTATGAAACAATTAACTAACATATAACCTATCATGTGAAAGCTATCATGTGAATCCGTTATCAATCTATAACAAGAGGTAGGGAAGCTGGTATTTTAGCTCAGAGGTTACCTTTAAAACATGGCCATGATACCCTCGACCCTAATCAACACGTAATCATGTGAATCAGTTAACAACCGGTAATCCAAACTCTATCAACCTTAGACGGCTTGCATCTCACCTTCTAAGATTCATAGAATCATCAAACATGAAAGACCAATACGTCTAGAAACAGGCATAAGTTCTTAGGACAGTCAATAGAAGACTTCTGTAACTCGAGTCTATACCACGAGGTAGGATATACTTAAATATTTAGGCTCAGCGGTCACGCTAATGACATGGCCAAAATACCAAGCACACATCTGGGCTCAGCGATTACCTTTAAAACATGGCCAAGATCCAAAGCACATATCTTAGCTCAGAGGTTACCCTAATAACATGGCCAAGATACAACTCTACCCTAATCCTAGACTGCGCAGACCCAGAGAAGTGCGGAAAAACATCGCACCCAAGACTCATCACATGAGTACCCCTAAGGAGATCCACCAAAGGGTTGGCTAGTACTTAAGCTGGCTCCATTCCCCAAAGTGGAAACAATGGCAGCCATGCCCCGACTTGGATATAAACCCACCAAACCGGGACACAAAAGCTATCAAGCGGTGAACATATACTCGTTAAAGATAGTAAGGCCTATCAATGTCATGGTCCAAGATACTCATTTAGAATTAGAATGGTCAAGACGCCATATACTCATAATTCTCTATGGGTACTTAGTCAACACGACACCCACCATATAATGAAACAGTCACGGGAAAAACATCCTATCATGTGACTAATTGCATATAAATCATATTCCAATATCATATCGCCTCATATCTACTAAGGCTAATTCAATAATTAAATAAAACCTTACTTGAAGACAAATCCCCGACCCGAGTCCCGCGACGGGTCATCAGTCAAAACGGGGCTGACTAGATCTTAGTTTGACCAAACCCGTTTGGCCAAACCGGCTAGAAACAGAGTCTTAGCCATCGAGGCTTGAACATAAGAATAGCACATTCATTTCATGTTATTTCATTCTATTTCTAACATGTGAATTATTAATTCTTACCAAAAACCCGCTTGACTTAAAGGACATCAAATTAAACTACAACCTCGTATTATCATTTCTAACATGTGAGAAATAATAATATTATGAAAACTTTTTAATTAAATAATTTACTTATTAAAATTTCCCACTTGCTAAATATTACAAAACATGATAAAATAACAATACTCAAAAACCGTCACAAGTCCAAGGGGACCCACGGTTC
Organism: Heliosperma pusillum; assembly: GCA_022085475.1. NCBI lineage: Eukaryota > Viridiplantae > Streptophyta > Magnoliopsida > Caryophyllales > Caryophyllaceae > Heliosperma > Heliosperma pusillum. The sequence goes on along the minus strand of JAIUZE010021688.1, from coordinate 4,494 downwards.
ATTTTAGACCGGTTTTTGGTCATCTTTTCTAAAAACCGGTACTTAATATTTCCCGCATGCATAACATATTTAAAACCCGTCAAAATAACAACAAAATAATCAAACATCGACACAAACCCAAAGACCAAAACCCGGACCATTCCAGACCGGCCTGGACCGGCCTGAACCGGCCTGAACCGGGTTTGGGCTGGTTTGGGTTGGTTTTTCCAGCCATTCTCCACGGCTCCAACAACACCCAACAACAAATTATTTCCAACATGTTTTTAATTAACAAACAACCATTTTAACAACCAATTTAACCATCATCAATACAAAAAATCATGATTATAAATAAATCATCCAAATATGTCAAGAACACTAAACATGCTATAAATTCATAAAACATAATAATAACAACTACTTATCATGTTACTAACTAAAAACCGTAAATCATAAACAACAACTAAAGTATGTAACATTAATTCGTCGAGTAACTCGGAATCGTTACCTTAGCTAGCACAAAATCAAGTAGCACCAAAATATAAGAACTAAGAAATAAGAAACCCGTCTTCTAGTCTTCTCCTAAGATATACGAGTCACCAAACTCGTCTTCATAATCTTCCCCTATAAGAAATGACAAGAATAACTTTATTAGAATTAAAACTTGATTTTCCATAATTAAAGTGTTGAAAACGATTTTGTCGGAATTGGAAATAAAACGTACTTGAAGATGGAGAGCGAAGAGGAGATTCTAGAAATATAAGTTAGGACGGATTTGAATAAGAAATGAAGGTTTTATGATGATTTTGCTCAAGAACTACGAAGAACGAATGAAGAACGATGAAGAACGATTAAAGAAAGTGTTAATTAGATCTTAAGTTGATTTATTGTAAAATGAAAAGGTTGTTAGTGAGTAATGGTGGGAGAGGAGCCGTGTAAATATAGAGGAAATATGGAGTCGGGTTTTGAAATTGTCGTTACGGAATTGACTCGGGTTTAATAATTATATTACGGTAATTAATTAAATATTAAGTTAATTAAATCAAATATCTAGATATTATGTTATTGTAATGAAAAGAAAGAAAATATCAAGGCTTAAGAGGGGAAAAAGATACGTGTGAAATGGAGAGGAATCGGGTCTGTTTTTACGCGATTTGCGGAGTTTAAGTTGACAGACCGATAAAGTTACAAATATCTTAGATATTTTTATTAGTTTAATCATATTAATTAAAAGATCTAATATGAGTGGAAAAAAAGTGACATGGGGCGTGTGACTCATGTCAAAGTCGGGTTTCGGGACTTAAGTTGACCCGGGAATAGTTAAATGACGTTCGGGTTAAACCGTAAAAGTTATTCTTTAAATTCCGAATAAATTCAAAATAATTATATTAAATTATGATAAATCTTAATAAATCTAAATAAAAATAAATCAAAAATATTATTTTTTTAAATAACATTTCGGTCTTCAAACTTATGAGACGAGTCGGGAAAAGTCAACGGAAGTCAAAGTTGACTGAAAAGTCGAGAAAAGTCGAAGATGACTTAAAAGTCAAGAAAAGTTTAGGACGACTTAAAAGTCAAGAAAAGTCAATGACGACTTTAAAAAGTCAAGAAAAGTCAAAGACGACTTAAAAGTCAAGAAAAGTCAAAGATGACTAACAACGGGATTTTCATGAAATCTCTCAGAAATTCCAAATACGAACTCGAAATTTCAAAATACGACTCGAAACAATAAATTCTATTTTAAAAACTTAACCTTGCTGAAAAGTATCCTTAAGAAATTTTACTAGAAAAATTGGGTACTTTTCGGGTTGTTACAATCACCCCTCCTTTTAAAACGTTTCGTCCTCGAAACTTGGAAGAAGGAAAGTAACATATATGTAGGTCTATTTCAAAACTGTTAAAATAAATTCGTAATAAAAATACAGGGTCTTATCACTGGAACGGAAGGTTCTCGTCCGCGGTTAAGAACATCGACGTCCCAAGTCAAAGACTCAAAAGATACATTTTCTCATCAATAAATGAGAAAACTAGTTATCGAACGTCTCCAATAACAAGTCTCAACACTCCTTGACAGTAAAATACTTGAAATCATAAAACATTTCTAAAAGCTTTTAATTCCAAAATTCTATAGTAAAAGTAATAACACTACTATCTATACCTAAAATTTCTAACTAAAGCTTTTAATAACCTATCTATACGAGATGATAATTGATAGAAGGAACGAAATATTCGAAAGAATAAATCGAATAGAAAGAGAGAAAAGAGAGGAATGAATCACCATACTATCTTCCATCTATGATACTTCAACTGTCTATCGTAACTCAACAACACTAACTGCACTAGAATCTAGCCCTCAAGAGAGTGCAATATATCCTCAACATTTTCCATCATCAGATTCCTTCCAAAATATTTCCTAAGCATGACACATCGAGTAATAACTCTCAATTATTCAGATTCAATTAAAATCTTCTAAGATCCATCTGTACGGTAAACTCATAACTAACAACCCATGAAAGATTCATTACGAACTCTAATCTTCTTAGCTTCATTCAAACTCTCCATACATCGGTTTTTGCTTATAACAATATTCCTCAAGTTTGGTCATCCAAATCCAAAATTCCACAAGGTAATTATTCCCATTAGGGTCCAACATTTAAAACAACTATTTTTCCAAGTAACCTTTAAAGAACCACTAAAATCCTTAACCACAACAACTAACCACCATTATGCTTAATTCGATCCTCAAAAGAAATGATATTGCAACTTCAAGTTTTCATAGTCTAAAACCACTAAGAGACTTTTCTCCTAAGTTTATCCTCAAATCCTTATAATCATCTAAACACGGAACTAGCTTAATAGGATGGCTAGTTACCATATTCGAACTTCTTATTTACTCCAAAATAGACATAACCTAAACATGGTCTTCAAACCAATACTAAACTTCTAAGTCCAAAAGACTAAATTACTAATGAGTTAAAAAGTCATAGCCAACTCATTCGATCTTACACCATCGAATATCATGAACTATTTATACACTATTCATGACAAGTATCTAGCATTAAAATCATTAAACATACCTTACCACACCTTCCTCAAGGATACCAACTCTCACTACCATAGGGTGAAATTAGATCTATAGCATTTTCCTCAAATCACAAGTTCATTCTAACAAACACTAATATTCCACAAGATTCAAAGTTCTTCCGACTAAGTATAATATACCACAATCCGATGGTGATGACATCCATAAAAATGTTACAATAGAGGTAAGGATACCAATGGTAAGATTGAGGCACTATTAAGAGAAATTTCCAAGAGGCAATTAGGTTGGAAGGGAAAGAAGCACCTAGATAGAAGGAAGAGAGCATAATACCATAAGGACGAGAGAATTCAAAGATGAAGAAGGAATTCACTTCCATTAAGCTTATAAATCTTCAAATCTTCGGTAGAGGATACTCCTTCTAGGTACACATATTCCACCCTAAGGCGTAATATTGCTCCTAGCAATCTGGCTAGCCACCCAAGCATAGCCTCCTTGGCAATTGTCTTCTTTATGAGGAGGGACCTGGTTGGCACTATCAACGATCTCTTCTACACGCGGTCCAACCATCTTCATAAGAGACAAAACAAATGAAGTTACTCCTAACAATTAGCATAAACAAATAGACTACAACATAAATCCTAATCTACCCATCCTACCATTCTATCTCACAAGTTTATTATTTTATTAAGGTCAAGTTATTTATACAAGGGTACACAAACGTGCGTCGGGAGCAAAAATGCTCTGATACCAACTGTGACACCCTCAAATTTGCGGAAAGAAAAAAAGATAATTTAACTAGATAAAAGATGCGAATACAATACAAAGGTGTCATAAATAAAAAGTTCATTACAAAACGGAAATAATATTATACAAAAGAAATATACAAGACGGGAGACATATCTCCCGTATAAATACGGAAATAAAAGAGTGTATAATAATATACAATCTAAGAACCGAATATAGGTCCAAGGTAAATACTTCGCTCGCTAGCTCGTCAATGTACCCAATGTATGCATCACAAACCTGCCAACCGCCTTAAATATAAACACGGAAGCCACAGTCAGTGGGGAGTAACTCCGAGTTCTCCCAGCCACGAAATGTCGAGTTTAATTAAACATGAATAACATAAAAGCAATGTAAATGGAAAATACAAAACTTTAACATATAAGATATGCTTTTCATGTTATGAAACAAATAACTAACATATAACCTATCATATGAAAGCTATCATGTGAATCCAATAATAAACTATAACACGAGGTAGGGAAGCTGGTATGCTAGCTCAGAGGTTCCTCTTTGAAACATGGCCGTGATACACTCAAACCCTAATCAACACGTAATCATGTGAATCAGTTAACAATCGGTAATCCAAACTCTCTCAATCTTAGCCGGCTTGCATCTCACCTTCTAAAGTTCATAGAATCATACAACCATGAAAGACCAATCCGTCTAGAAACAGGCATAAGTTC
>JAIUZE010021686.1:0-24658 GCA_022085475.1 Heliosperma pusillum | reverse complement strand
TCTATGTGATAAAGACTCTGCTTCTAGCCGGTTGATCCAACGGGTTTGGTCAAACTAAGATCTAGTCAGCCCCGATTTGACTGATGACCCGTCGCGGGACTCGGGTCGGGGATTTGTCTTCAAGTATGGTTGTATTTAATTAATGAATTAGCCTTAGTAGATATGAGGCGATATGATATTTGGTTATTATTTATATGAAATTAGTCACATGATAGGATGTTTTTCCCGTGACTGTTTTATTATATGGTTGGTGTCGGGTTGACTAAGTACCCATAGAGAATTATGAGTATATGGCGTCTTGACCATTCTAATTCTAAATGAGTATCTTGGACCATGACATTGATAGGCCCGTACTATCTTTAACGAGTATATGTTCGCCGCTTGATAGCTTTGTGGTTCGGCTTCTGGTGGGTTATATCCAAGTAGGGGGCCATGGCGCCTGATCCGTTTGGGGACTGGAGCCAGCTTAAGTACTAGCCATCTCTGCTTAGGGGGTCGCCTAGTAGAGTTTCTCATAGACGGTTATGTCATGGGACGGGGAGCGGAATAGCTGTTGTCGCTAGGTCTGATCAGTCTAGGACTAGGATGTTTTCCTACCTTGTGGTATAGCCTCGAGTTACAGACGTCGACTATCGGCCGTGCTAAGAACTTATGCCTGTTTGTAGACGTATTGGTCTTTCATGTATGTATGATTCTATGAGTTCTAGAAGGTGAGATGCAAGCCGGCTAGGATTGATAGAGTTTGGATTAACGGTTGTTAACTGATTCACATGATTACGTGTTGATTAGGGTTTGAGTGTATCAGGGCCATGTTACTTGGGAACCGCTGAGCCAGCATACCAGCTTCCCTACCTCGAGTTATATTTTATTATCGAATTCACATGATAGCTTTCATATGATAGGTTATATGTTAGTTAACTGTTTCATAACATGAAAAGCATATCATATATGTTAAGGTTTTGTATTTTATATATACAGTGCTTTTATGTTTTTCATGTTTCATTAAACTCGACATTTCGTGGCTGGGAGAACTCGGAGTTACTCCCCACTGACTGTGGCTTCCGTGTTTATATTTAATGCGGTCGAACAGGTGGTGTTGCATATTTGGGGTACATAGACGAGATAGCGAGTGAAGTTTTACCTTGGACCTATATTCGGTTCATAGTTTGTATATTATTATACACTAGTTTATTTCCATATTTATACGGGAGATATGTCTCCCGTCTTGTAGATTTATTTTGTATAATAGTATTTTCGTTTTGTAATGACCTTTTTATGTTATGACACCTTCGTATTGTATTCTCGTATTTCTTTTATGTATTAAATAAATTTTTTTCTTTCCGCAAATTTGAGGGTGTCACATTGAGAAAGACGGAAAGTTTGAAAAGCGAGAAAGACGGTAATTTTATTACCAATACGGATAGAGGAAGATAAGAGGGGAAGAATCAGACGAACTTATGTGAATTTGAGCGAGAATTGAGAGAGTTATGACGATTATAAGACGGATCAAAAATGGAAGCAAGGTTTTGGTTGATTTCTTAGTGAGGAAGAAAGTGTTTGAGTTGTGTGACTGATTTAGGTTAAAGGGGAGTATATGTAGAGTAAGAGGAAAAAGTCAAGAAAAGTCAAAGACGCCTTAAGACGGGATTCACTTGAAATCTCGCGTAAAATCCAAATACGAACTCGGAAGTTCTAAATTCGACACGGGAAATTTAATTCTAAACTAAAACTAAATTTCGCTGAAAAGTATCCGTAAAAATATTTTTACTATTAAAATAGGGTACATTTGCGGGTTTTACAATCACCCCACCTTTTAAAAAGTTTCGCCCTCGAAACTTGAGCGAAAGAAAGATACCTTAATCGAATAGGATTTGATATTTACTACGCATAGAAGCTTCCGTTTCCCAAGTCTCTTCTTCGACATTGGCACATCTCCACAAGATTTTCACTAAAGGAACAACCTTACTTCTCAACTTCTTATCCTTGCGGTCTAGTATGCGGATCGACTTCTCTTAAAAGGACAAATTCGGTTCAAGATCGGGCATTTCCTTTTGAAAGACATGGCTTGGATCACTAACATACTTTCTCAATTGAGAAACATGGAATACATCATGAACCTTAGCCAAATTCGGGGGCAAATCCAACTTGTAAGCAACGGCACCAATCCTTTTCACAATATCAAAGGGTCCAATGTATTTCGGGTTCAATTTACCCTTAACACCAAACCTTTTAACACCTTTCCTTGGAGATACTTTCAAGAACACTTTATCTCCAACTTCAAATTCTAACGGTCTTCTCCGGATATCTGCATAAGACTTTTGACGGTCTTGAGCGGCTTTCATTCTATCACGAATGACCTTCACATGATCAATGGTCTCAACAAGAACATCGGGGCCTAAGTCACGAACATCACTCAGTTGATTCCAACATATAGGACTCCGACATTTCCTTCCATAAAGAGCTTCATAATGAGTCATCTTGATAGATGCATGATAATTGTTGGTGTAAGAAAACTCCACCAACGGTAGACTCTTTTCCCAACTAGATTGGAAGTCGAGTGCACAAGCCCTAAGCAAGTCTTCTAAAGTCTGAATAGTCCTCTCGTTCTGACCATCGGTTGCGGCATGAAAAGCGGTACTCATCAACAATTTACTACCCATGGCTTCTTGTAAAGCCTTCCAAAATCTCGAACAAAATCTCGGATCTCGGTCGGATATGATCTCCTTAGGAACGCCATGGTATCTAACAATCTCATCAACATAGGCTTTCGCTAGACGGTCTAAACTCCAAGTTTCTTTGATCGGAATAAATCTAGCACACTTGGTCAAACGATCAACAACAACCCAAACGACATCTTTACCTCCAACGGTCCTCGGCAAAGCCATAACAAAATCCATAGAAATAGATTCCCACTTCCATAGCGGAATATCCAACGGTTGTAGCAATCCACCGGGCCTCTTGTGTTCAATTTTCACTTGTTGGCAAGTCAGACATCTTCCAACATAAGACACAACATCACCCTTCAAGTTCGGCCACCAAAATTGTAGCTTCAAGTCTTTGTACATCTTATCACCACCGGGGTGAATAGAATAAGAGGAAAGGTGAGCTTCATCAAGAACTCGCTTTCTCAATTCAAGAGCATTAGGAACAAATAAACGGCCATGGAAACGAAGAACACCTTCATCATCAAACTTGAAATCTTTAGCTTTACCTTCAAGAAGTTTGGCATGAATAGACTTGTAGGTAAGATCATCAACTTGGCTTTCGCGGATCTCACGGAGAAAAACAGGTTCGGCAGTCATAGCACCAACATAAACAAATCCACGCTCCACGAATTCCAACTTCAATCTTCGAAACTCCGCACCAAGATCATCGGGTAATACCCGCATAGCATTCAAAGCATGAGAAGCTTTCCTACTAAGAGCATCGGCAACAACATTAGCCTTCCCTTCATGGTACAACAACTCAAAATCATAATCGTTCACCAATTCCAACCATCTTCTTTGCCTCATATTCAACTCTTTTTGAGTAAATATGTACTTCAAACTTTTGTGATCGGTGAATATACGACAATGAACACCAATAAGGTAGTGTCTCCAAACTTTCAAAGCATGAACAATGGCGGCCAATTCCAAATCATGAGTAGGATAGTTCACTTCATGAACTCTCAATTTCCTAGAAGCATACGCCACCACTTTCCTACTTTGCATAAGAACACAACCCAATCCCATTTTAGAAGCATGACAATAGACATCAAAGTCTACTCCATCTTCAGGCAAAGTCAACACCGGAGCGGTAGTTAACCTCTTCTTTAACTCTTGAAACACGGCCTCACAAGCTTCATTCCATAGGAACTTGGTTTCCTTCTTCAACAACTGGGTCATCGGTCTAGCAAGCTTAGAGAAATCCTTGACAAATCTTCGGTAATAACCAGCTAAATCAAGAAAACTTCGAATTTCTCTAATATCGGTCGGACTCTTCCAATCCACCACAGCTTCAATCTTCGAAGGATCCACCATTACACCTTCTTTAGAAATCACATGCCCAAGAAAGGACACCTTAGGTAACCAAAATTCACACTTGGAGAATTTAGCATACCACTTCTGTCGACGAAGAACACCCAAAATAGTCCTTAGATGAATATCATGCTCTTCTTCGGACTTGGAGAAAATAAGAATATCGTCAATGAACACCACCACACACTTATCAAGGTACTCACTAAAAGTACGGTTCATTTGATCCATAAAGATAGCGGGAGCATTCGTCAATCCAAATGGCATCACCTTGAACTCATAATGACCATACCTTGTACTAAAAGCGGTCTTCGGAATATCAACATCTCGAACAGGAATTTGGTGATAACCGGATCTCAAATCAATCTTGGAGAAAGTAGAAGCACCCTTTAGTTGATCAAACAAATCCTCAATCCTTGGCAAAGGATACCTGTTCTTGATTGTAATCCGATTCAATTCACGATAATCAATACAAAGCCTCATAGAACCATCCTTCTTCTTCACAAAAAGAACGGGAGCACCCCAAGGCGAGGCACTTGGTTGAATAAAACCCTTCTCTATCATATCATCTTAGCTGCTTCCTTAATTCTTTCAATTCGGTCGGAGCCATACGGTAAGGAGTTTCCATAAATTTATACGGTATCATTTTTTTTATTGCGATTTAATCTCCGTTTAAACCACCATAGCTAAAGAAAAAATTAAATTTATCTTTTGATCCTCATATTCACCCTTGCAAATGTCTCTTATGAAGAGTATATGAATAAGTCACATTTAGTCAAAAAAGTTTTGATTTTTTTAATGACGTCTTATTATTACAATGGAGCATCAATCTTTTTGCTCCAAAGAAAATATTTATATTTTTGGTATGTCGTCATAATGCTCCTTATCGAGGCTTACCTCAAAAGAGGCCAAATCAGTTGGGACGACTAGGTTACTCGACTTATTTGAAATCTTGATTAACCAAATACCGTAGTCACTTCATTAAAAGTTTTTCCTTTTTAAAGGTAAAACCATGAATGAAATGAAGAATAGTCTTCATAATAATTTCAATCTATTTGTGTAAATAGAGATTCATGAAAGTGAGTGGGAGCTCTAAGAGGGATGTTTTTATTCTTAATTGTTAAGAATAGGACGAGGTTCAAGAGTAGGTTGACACGATGTTGGCACAAGGCGAGGGAAAAAGGCAAGGCTATTTTGAATAGCAAAACGTCAAACCCAAGTAAGGTGTCGAACCCAACTTTTGATGATTCTATTATTACAGTGTAAAACACTAGGAAAGAATTTGCCCCAAGTTTTCTGAAGAATTAGAAATTGGGTGTACTAAACCTAAGAGTAATTTCATCCATAATATCTATATGATCGACATTTATTTTGCTAAATGCAATTTTTGGGTATTAGATACCTATTATGGTTCTCATAAATGTATTTGATACATATAATAATGATTCGTACGACGACTAGCCATGATTAAATGTCGACCTACAAGTGAAATAGAACTATTTTAGTTTTTATTTCTATAGAGACATATAAAAGTTATAATGTGCTCAATCTAGCTTAAGATTTAGAGGTATACTTTAATATAAGTTATTATGTACATGACCTCTAAATAAGAATATAATATCAACTTTAGTGTATGACACAAGTGTTTCACTTTTGTGAATGGAACAAGCGTTGTATCTTTTTATGCCTGTACTTGGTCACTGTTTATGCCATACCAATCAAAGGTAATTATATTCTTGACCTAAACTAGAAATTACTTGTCATATAGATTGTAAAAGGCTCAAACTTGGTTACCCAAATCTAATCTTAATTCTAGATTATATATCACATAAGAGGCTAGTATCGACTAGTATCCCTAAACCATTTGATTTTGAATCTTATGGTGTGTGCGAATCTTGTATTCAAGGCAAAATGATTCGTGCCTCCTTTTATTAAAAAAGAAATCGAACTAGTAAGTTATTAGCCCTATTACATAAGGATATGTGTGGTCCAATAACAAACACAACCAGAGATGGTAATGACTACTTCACTTTAGTTACCGACGATTTAAGTAGATATTGTCTTTGATTTTACTTAATGAGGTGCTAAGAGAAATCTTTGAAAAGTTCAAAGAGCTTCAATGTGAAGTAGTTAACCATTTAAAGTATTAGATCAAGGACTTACGACCAAATCGTAACAAAAAATATCTAAGTAGTGACTTTGATATTCACCAAAAGTATTGTGAAATAGATTCACGAGTTAATTTCTCTAACACATATTATGATATAACATGTTGTTGAATACAGAAACAGAACCTTATACGATATGGTTTTGTCTTTGTCAAGTTACACTGAGCCACTTGACTAACCTTGGGCTTTTATTATTTTTTCTACTATTTCTTTTTCCCACCATATCAAACACATTTAAAACAGTCGGATTTTATTCCATATACGATATGGATGGGTAGCGTACCTAATTTGTAAGTTATCCCAATGAAAGAAGTGCTCAATAATCCTACATTGATCAGGAGAACAAAGAGTTTGTGGCTCGTGATACTGTCTTTCAAGAACAATACGATTTTTTTTATAAGACAGAGTGGGAGAAAATGTTTCAAGAGCCACAAACTAAGCATATGGCCCAGATAAGGTTTCCTCATTCCTTGTTCAGAAATTGTTTCTTCGGAACCTAGGAGGTCAGGTGGATTTTTTCACTCTTTCATAGTGAAGAATTTTTATTTCTATGAGAAAGTAACTCACCTGTGAATTACAAGAGACTGTTTCTAGTCCCAACTTCATGCGGTGGCTTAGAGTAATGCAATTCAAAATGGACTCCATGCATGATGGTCAGGTATGTGACCTGGTAAATTTTAATTGAAGAAGTACGACTTCTTCAGTGTAAATAGATTTTTTAAGATCAAAATCTGCATGGATGAACATTAAAATGTTTTCAAAGATAAATTGGTAGGAAAAGAGGTTACACCAATTGCAATGCTTTGATCCATTCGGAAAAAATTTGTAGGAAAATGTGGTTTTCATCAGTCTTATATGTGGAGACATATTGATCATTTTAGATGATGGAAGATTTTGGAGAAGTAGGATATATCTCTTAGATATCTGGATTTATGGAGATAAATCTAAAAGGATATTAGCATTAAGTCAAAATTCTTATATTGATAAGATCTTTGACTAGTTCAAGGAAGTTGAACACATGATAATTGATTTCTATTGCTTCCGTTGCGGCATCAATTATATACGCTGTGATGTATGCTCAATCCGATATGTTCCATGTGTTTGGAGTTTAAAGTGAGTTGCGTATAAGGGGTTACACAGACTTTAGTTTCCAAACTGATCAAGGTGATTTGAAATCACGAACTGGCTGTGTTTTATAAAAGATTTATCTAATGCAAGAGTACCAAGCAGAAAGGACTATTGGAAAGGTTCCAAGTAGGAGTGACATTTCCAAATATAAATGTCATGTATGCGCTGGAAGTGTTCCAGGCTATTTATCAGTGCGGATTTCACAACGGAAATGGAGTACATTTGCATCGTTTGATGATGCATATGAAAAAAAGGTTGGATTCAACAGTATTGGAGGGACTAGGAGTAGCTCCTATAGCTGTATATCATATCCCATCATACTGGTAAAACAGTGGGAGCTACCTTTAGGCTAAGTAGCCTAAGTCTAGATTCAAACCTAGACACGTACTCAGAAAGTTCTATGTATTATGAGATTACGTAGATAAAGGGAAACAGCAACCAGAAAGATGGGAAATATGCAAGTATTGCTAATCCATTAGCCATGCCTTTTGCAGGCTGAACATGATAGTCATGTCATTTCAATGGGGATTGAAACGTGTAGCTAAATTGCTGGAGATTTTGGGATATGAAATTATTGATAGCGTATAAATTTTTCCATATATTTGATAATCGCATTCATTGTTAGAGTTTCAATAAAATCGCCTTTATTTAGTTTGACGAAATTTTAATACTTTGTTTATCCGAATTGGTTGAACGAAAAGTTGAACCCAATTCAAGTGAATTGGATGAACTTAGTGTTTTGTCCCTAGTTACTTATATGAGGTGATGTCTCAAAGTGACTAGATTGTAAGTCGATCGATGGTTGGTTCAGGACCATGGGGTCATGGAGATGACAGGTCATTTACATAAACAGACTGTGGAGACACTCTGTCGGGCAGTGATCATAATAGAGTCCCTTATTAAAATTGTTAAAGCATGTTCGGGGCATGGATTTCTATTTTTATTCGTATAAGTCGATTCTTTAGACTGGCGACCATTTACCTAAGTCAGTGTAGTTTCCGATTGACTTTAGTTTTTGTCCTAGGTCGTGCCGTGAAAGGAGGCCGATGTGCATCTTATGGGTCGTGGTGATATGCATTATACAGTGTAAGATGGGTCAACAGGAATTGTCCACCCACGTTATGTATTAATATCTTCTGGCCACTCGAGGAGTAGTGACTGGAAAGGCTTGGCCACGCTCGGAAGAGATCTCTGGTAGATTTTCCGGTCAGACAGTTACTCTCCCAGATCGAGAAAACCACTCTATTTAAAATTTTCAATCGCAAGTGCGACCTGTAAGACACCTTGCGATGAGTGGGAGGATGTGACACAAAAGAGACAAGAGAATCGGTAGCACACAACTTGTCGAGACAAGTGGGAGATATTGTAGAAGGAGGAGTCCTCCACAATAGTGTTGCTACATGCACAACTTGTACCAGACAAGTGGGAGATTGTTGGAGTAAGTGTCCTCCACAATAGTGTATTTATATAATAAAACTCATTTGGAATATACGTGGAATGATTAGTATATTTTGATACTCCACGTTAGTTGATTAACGTAAATAGATAACGCTCAGCTGACTAGAGTTAGACGTTATTGTCGTATGACGGCGGTGATCAACTGATCCCTTTCGGTCACACCTATAGGATAAAACTCAAATAGTAGAACTACTTATTTGTATATGATACAATTAATTAGCACATTACATATATTTGATATGTACGTTTAGTTATGAGAGTTATTTATTGGAAATTGAGTTAGGAACTCATTCCACTAAAGTTTATTAGTCAATTATACGATAACTGACTGAATAAATTTTATGTCTTATTTCAATACGATTAAATAAGATTTAATTTAGTGACTAATCGTTAATTCATTAAATAAGTTGAGGTTATGCATATATTTTGAGATAGGGGTAATTAGTTAATTATTTTTACAAGGACTTGTAAAATAAATTAACTGAGCATTGTGGGACCCATTATATATTGATATAATGGTAAAATATATATATTAGTTATTAACTTGAGTCATATAATTGTTATATGATCAAATTAACAATTAATTATACAAGATAATTAATCATATGGTTATAAGTATTTGTGGGACAAATATTAAAAATCAAAATGGACCACATTTGCTAATGGGGGCCGAAATGTGTAAGTGGAAAAATAATTATGGTTGTTCTTTCCTTTATTTACACTACAACACATGATTATGACATGTATGACACATGAACATGATCATATTAAATCCCACACACTGCCTATTTGCATGAGAATAAAAATAAGCAAAATAAAGCCTACTTGGAGCTCATGGGGTCCGGCCATTTTGGCCTATATATTGAACATTGTTGTTCAATTTCATTCACTTCATTCTTATGCTTATTTTTTGCTTACTTCTCTCTCAAACCTCCAACATCTCTCTAAAACTAATCTATACACTAATATTCTTTACATATTACTAGTGTAGTAATACAATAATATTAGTAGTATTTTTTCTTACTTATTATCTAGTTAATAATAAGCTAAGATTTTTTGGGTGGATTCTTGGGTGCAACAAGAAGTAGATCTTCTACTTTGAAGATTAACTAGTTTTAAACCCGTGCAAATTGCACGGGTTTGCATTTTATAAATTGTTTCAAATAATGTTAAATAATTATGTGAGTAACAAAAAAAAATTATATTTAAGACTTTCAATGTAACCTGTAATTCATTTTTGATTTAGAGTTTGTATATATGGTGTACCTACTAAAAATATCATAATATACAAAAAAGAAGTAGATCTTCTACTTTGAAGATTAATTTTGGAGGACCATCCACTAATAATATGCTCAAGAACAATAAGAAAAGAGTTTCTTATTGTGCCCCTATTTAACCGAAAATTCCCAATAAGGAGATGTTCTACTTTGAAGATTAATTTTGGAGAATCATCCACTAATAATATGCTCAAGAACAATAGGAAAAGAGTTTCTTATAGTGCCCCAATTTAACTGAAAATTCCCAATGTAAGAATGTTTTCGTCTTATCTTTTCTTTTATGCTTTTATATTTGCATGCATGATAACTAGATCCTAAATCATCAAGTTAATGTAATTTAATGAACTAATTAGAGGAGTCTAATTAGAGGTCTAGGACTTTCAAACAGTGCATATGACACATATGCTAATTTATCACTAACCACTAACCTACCCAAGAAAAAACTGACAAAACTAGCACAATGCAACTACTTCCTTCCCCCCTTACAAAAAAGGTTACGGCCTTGTAACCGAACATACCTTTTCAAACAGATGCGGGTACTTCTCCTTCACTGCAGCTTTAGGCTCCCAAGTTGCTTCCTCCACGTTATGGTTATACCATAACACCTTCAGTACGTCGTCTCTCCATTCCTGGTCTTCTGCACTTTTTGCTCCAAGATCTCCTTTGGCACTTCAACATAAGTTAGTGCCTCATCAAACTCGATAGTCTTAGCCCCAAGAACATGAGATGGGTCGCTTACATACTTCCTCAGCTGTGTAACATGATAAACATTATGGACCCGATCAAGAGCGGGTGGTAAGGCCAAACGATAAGCCACCTCTCCAATCCGATCCAAAATCTCATAGGGACCTATGAACTTCTGGCTCAGCTTGCCCCGCTTCCCAAGTCACATCACCCCACGCATAGGTGACACCCTTAAATGGACTTTTTCACCCACCTGGAACTCAACATCCCGCGGATGAAGATCTGCATAGCTCTTCTGGCGATCCTGCGCTGCTTTCATTTTCTGACAAATCAACATTACTTGCTCGATCATGTCCTGAACCATCTAGGGTCCAAGAACTAACGTCGATAATTGTAGTCCCAATAAACAGGGTTCCTGCATCTCCTCATATACAGAGCCTCAAACGGTGCTGTTCCAATACTAGAATGGTAGATGTTGTTGTAGGAGAACTCTATCAAATATACGTTATCTTCCCAATTCCCACCAAAAGATAGCACACAAGCCCTCAACATATCCTCTAAGGTCTTAATCGTCCTCTCCGTTTGGTCATCCGTCTCAGGATAAAATGGTTTACTCATCTTCACTGTCTTCCCCATCAACTCTCTCAGCTCCTTCCAGAATTTAAAAATGAACCTCACATCATGGTTAGAAATTATATCACTCGGCACCCCATGTAGTTTCACCACGTGCTTCCTGTAAGCTACCGCGAGTGATATTTAACCATTATATCAATATATAATGGGTCCCACAATGTCCAATTAATTTATTTTACAACTCTTTGTAAATATATTAACTAATTACGTCTACCTCAAAATATATGCATAACCTCAACTAATTTAATGAATTAAGGATTAATCACTAAATTAAATCTTGTTTAATCGTATTAAAATAAGACGTAAAATTTATTCAGTCAGTTATCGTATCATATACAAATAATTAATTATCAAATATATGTAATGCACTAATTAAAATGTATCATATACAAATAATTAATTATCTATTTGGGTCTCATATACAAATATATGACTATCATGTTTAGACTGCAAAAGGTATGGCTAATGGATTAGCAATACTTGCATCTTACTCATCTTTCTGATTGCTATTTCTCTTTGTTTACGTAATCTCATATTACATAAACCTTTCTGAGTACGTGTCTAGGTTTGAATCTAGACTTAGGACTCTTAACCTAAAGGTAGCTGCCACTGTTTTACCAGTATCATGGGATAGGATATACAACTATAGGAACTACTTCTAGTCCCTCCAATACTGTCGAATCCAAGCTACTTTCATATGCATCATCATATGATGCAATGTATTCCATTTCCGTTGTGAAATCCGCAATAATAAACTGCCTAAAACACTTCCAGCGGATACATGACATTTATATTTGAAAATGTCACTCCTACTTGGAACCTTTCCAATAGTCTTTTCTGCTTGGAACTCTTCCAACAGATAAATCTTCTATAACACATAGCTAGTTCGTGATTTCAAATCACTTTGATCAGTTTGGAAACTGAAGTCTGTGTAACCCCTTACACACAACTCACTGTAAACTCCAAACATATGGAACATATCTTTAGTCATTCGCAAGTACTTAAGGATGTTCTTTATGCCTATCAAGTGAATCTCACTTGGATTTTATTGCAAATGACTTGTCATGCTCAAAGCATGCGAAATGTCAGATTGAGCATACATCACAGCGTATATAATTGATCCCGCAGCGGAAGCAAAAGGAATCAATTATCACGCGTTCAACTTCCTTGAACTAGTCAAAGATCTTATCAATATAAGAATTTTGACTTAATGCTAATATCCTTTTAAATTTATCTTCATAAATCCAGATATCTAAGAGATGTATTCTACTTCTCCAAAAATCTTCCATCATCTAAAATGATCAATATGTCTCCACATATAAGACTGATGAAAACCACATTACTCCCACTAAACTTCATGTATAAACTTAATTCCTCGAGATATCGAGATATATTTTATGACATGATTGACACACTAATTCCAACTCTTTAGTGCTTACTTAAGACATCCTCTTAAGCTTGCAAATTAACTTAGGATAATTAGGATCTACGAACCCATAGGTGAATATAAAATATACTACCTCTTCTAGAATCGTATTTAAGAAGGTGGTTCTTGAGATCCAATTGACATCATACTATTATGATATGCTTTAATCGCTAAGTGTTATCGAATGGATCAAAGCATAGTAATTGGTGTAAACTCTTTTCCTACCAATTTATGTTTAAAGACAT
Organism: Heliosperma pusillum; assembly: GCA_022085475.1. Taxonomy (NCBI): domain Eukaryota; kingdom Viridiplantae; phylum Streptophyta; class Magnoliopsida; order Caryophyllales; family Caryophyllaceae; genus Heliosperma; species Heliosperma pusillum. The sequence continues at coordinate 11,626 of JAIUZE010021686.1, read as the reverse complement.
TTTAATGTTCATCCATGCAGATTTCATTTTAAAATCAATTTACACTAAAGAGGTCGTACTTCTTCAAGTGAAATTAACTAGGTCACATTCATGACCATCGTGCATGGATTCCATTATGAATCGCATGACTCTAAGCCATAACATGAAGTTGGGACTAGAAACAGTCTCTTATAATTCACAGGTGAGTCACTTTCTTAAAGTAATCCGAAGAAACAACTACTGAACAAGCAATGAGGAAACCTTTTCCGGACCATATGCTCAGTTTGTGGCTTTTCTCCCACTCTGTCTTATCAAGAAATAATCGTATTTTTATTGAAAGACAGCATTACGAGTCACAAACGCTTTGTTCTCATGGTCAATGTAGGATTATTGAGCACTTGTTTCATTCGGATAACTTATAAATTAGGTACGCTACCTATCCATATCGTATATGAAATAAAATCCGACTGTTTTAAATGTGCTTTGATATGGTGGGAAAAGAAATAGCAGACAAAAATATTAAGATCCCAAGGTTAGTCAAATGGCTCATTTTGACTTGACAAAGACAAAACCATATCGTATAAGGTTCTGTTTCTCTATTCAACAACGCCTTATCTCATAATGTGTGTTAGAGAAGTTAACTCGTGAAACTTATTTCACAATACTTTTGGTGAAAATCAAAGTCAACACTTAGATATTTATAGTTACGATTTAATCATAAGTCCTTGATCTAATACTCTTAGTGGTTAACTACTTCACATTGAAGCTCTTTGAACTTTTCAAATATTTCTCTTAGCACCTCATTAAGTAGAATCAAACACAATATCTACTTAAATCGTCGGTAAATAAAGTGAAGTAGTCATTACCATCTCTGGTTGTGTTTGTTATTGGACCACGCATATTCTTATGTAATGGGGCCAATAACTCTTTAGTTCGATTTCCTTTTCAACAAAAAGGGCACGATTCATCTTGCCTTAAATACAAGATTCGCACACACCATAAGACTCAAAATAAAATGTTTTAGATGTGCTACACAATTCAGAATTAAGAATAGATTTGGGTCACCAATTTTGAGCCTTTTTCAATCTATATGACAAGTAATTTGTAGTTTAGGTCAAGAATATAATTACCTTTGATTGGTATGGGATAACCATTGACCAAGTATAGGCATAAAAAGATACAGCGCTTGTTCCATTCACAAAAGAGAAACACTTGTGTCGCACACTAAAGTGGATACTATATTCTTTATTTAGAGGTCATGTACATAATAACTTTTATTAAAGTATACCTCTAAATCCAAAACTAGATTGATTACAATATAACTTTTATATGTCTCCATAGAAATAAAACTACAATAGTTATATTTCCATTGTAGGTCGACATTTAATCATGGCTAGTCGTCGCACGAATCATTATTATATCCAATTAACTAGACGATTACAAAATCGGAAACCAACTCCTTCGCCCTTTGCCTCTTCTCGGTACATGCTCCAAAAAGGCACCGTCTTTTGGAACACCGACTTCGGGAATATCCGTTTTCATAATAATTAATTACAAAAAGATACAAATAAAATTCCTATTATACATTTGATCTAAAAAAGAAATTAAATTATTACACACGGCAATACGAGATCGCAAATAAAATTACAACCAAATCGGTATTCCCTTACATTACGGGTAATACCGATTAAAATAATCTAGGCCATACTAGGTAGAACTTGCATTAAAAATTAAACAAATGATATTCATTCATTCAACCATAACAACATAAATAAAATGCTGAAAAATTATGCTAAAATCTCCCTTGATACTTATCATGCTCATTCTAGCTCAGTTTTATGGATTTTATAAACGATTTTTAACCATTAAAAATCAATAATCAACATTTAAATCGTATTTAAGCTCAAACTAATTATCTAAACTGATTTAGAACTCAAAATTAGTCCCCACTAATTTTATTTATCTTTAATTAGTTTCAATTGATCGTATTTGCTAAATATAGAGGTTTAATCATAACATTTATGAAATAAACCCAAAATAAAATATAAACATCATAAAAATTTGAAACCAAATTTTTTTTAAATTCTGGAACATTTCCAGGAACTCCAAAAACCAGAAAAATTTGCCCAAAAAGTTTGAATTAGTTTTATGAACAAATAGCTTTAAATTTATCGGTTTTATCAAATAAAAACCAATAAATATAGTAAAATAGTGAAACAAATTAAAAAATTTCACCAAGATGATATACATCAGATTATAAAATGTACCCAAAAATTTTCAAGACCAGAAAATGACGTTTCAATTTTATGAACATAATAATCTCACTATTGACTTTTATCTCATAAAAATCAATAATCATGCAAAACTTAATCAAAAATCACGAAATTTTACTGTAGTCTCTTAAACTCATTATTAGACATTTCTAATAACATAAAACTAATAGTTTACTCTTAAACTATATAGATCTTATGCATGCATAACAAAAGAATTAGAAGAAACAATTTCCTTACATTGATTATAAAAATATGGGCACAATATTTGAACTCCTTTCAAATATTGTTCTTGAGCTAGTAATATGAGGATGATCTTCCAAGTTTCAAAGTAGAAACTCTCCAATTAGTAGCACCCAAGACAACCCCCTTAATCTCTACTATATTACTACACTAGTATATATAAAGTTGAAGCCCTTAAAATAAATCTAATAACCTCTTATTACTACACTAGTAATGTTATTAGAAATATGAACTATGAATTTTAGTGAAAACTTCTTAAGTTTTTAGAGTAAGAAAGGATTTAGAGAGAAGTAGAGATTGCATGCAAAATGAAATAAGATGATGTGAGTAATATAAGAGGAAACTTGTCCTCTTTGTCTTGATCACATGGACCGGCCACACCCACACCACATGGGTGGGTGTTGTCCCTTTCATTTTGTTCTTAACAATGCATAAGGTTGAGTGTTGGTAATAGTCTAGTGTATGATTGTGTCTAATTCTCAATTAGAATAATATACAAAAACTAATCACCCTAAAATACACTAGAAAACCGGTGCAGCCCACATAAAATGGGTGTCCATTTTATTTGCAATTTGTCATTTGTCACAAATGTGACATGTGACATGTAACATGTAATCTTTGCTTATAAAAGTGCATTTAACCAATTTAAATGCAATTTCATAACAAATAAATTAGACTTAACATTTTAAGTCACATTTTATAATTACATGTAAATAAAATGGGTCATCTCATATTTGGTTAAAATAATCTACAACAATTTATAATTATAATCAACCAATTTTGCTTATCTCAAATGTTTCATAAACATAATGCATTCTTAGTAATATAACAATTTAATTACTAAAAGGAATCTTATTTAATCATATTACAATAAGATATATTTCTCACTTACAATTTAAACTAGAATCAATTTAAGGGATTAATTAATCTGTATCACTATACAATTAATTAATGTACATGATTAGGGGATTGTCCTTTAGGTGTGACCTCAAGGGATCAACTGATCACCACCATCATACGACAGTAACGTCAAACTCAATTGAGCCAATCATTACCGATTTATGTTGACCAGTTGACTATAATATTCATCATCCCTTTGTATTCTTATTATTGAGATTGAATTATGTGATCGAACTATTGTTGAGGACATTTACTCCAACAATCTCCCACTTGTCCGAGACAAGTGTGCGTCACCAATTCTCTTGTCCTATTACAATCTCCCACTCAATCCAAGGTGTCTTGCATGTCGTACTTGCATTTGATCATATCATGAGTGGTTTCGTCGATCTGGAGAGTAACTGTCTGACCGGAATTATCTATCATAGATACCTTCCGAGCGTGGCCACGCATTTTCAGCTTACTCCTCCTCGAGTGGCCTTGAGATTAAAAACAACCCTGACAAGGGCTGGACAATTCCTATCGCAATATTCCCTTCGAATAGCCACAGCTCATCATGACCCAAAAGATGCTCATTTGACCCCAGTTATGAAGGTCGTATAGCATAAATCAAAGTCACTCTGAAACTGTGCCACCTTAGGCGAACAGTCTTTAGTCAAAGAATTGACTCAAAAGAATACTAGTAGCTCTTGCCACGACCAGGCTACAAGAATTGCCAGAATTCTATAAGCGGTCACTGCCCGACAGATTGTCTCTTACAATCTGTCTATGTGAGCGATTTGTCATCCCTTATGACCCTATGACACTTGAACTTGCCATCAATCGCACCACAATCTAGTCACTTCGAGATGTCACCTCATATAAGTGACTAGGGGCCAATGCTATGTTAAATCAGTCCACTTTAATGGAGTCCAAAATTGTCTCTACAATCCATTGGATATAACAAAGCACAAAACAGAGTTTATGAAACTCAAACGATAAATGTGATTATCATGTATGAACAATCAACACAATGTTATTGCTTCATATCATATAATCTAAAGTATATTTCGTCCATGACAATTCATGACGATCTTATTAAATGCAATAAAGGCTTGGGTAGTGAATATACCATATATTCATTTATTCCAACCTTGTTAATTGCTTTTTTCCTTACATCCAATGTTATTCCTAATAACATGAATTCATCTATGTACATGTCTAGATCTCTATCAAGTGTTGGGCTCTTTAACTTGAAAGATGCTCCCACTCGTTATCAAGATAACTGATAGGTATTTAGGTGAAAGGATCTACCATTAGTTCCTTTTAAACCACCTTATCCTCATCATAATGTACTAGGTCTCTATTTGTAGAATTTATAATGATTGACTCTTCAATCATCCTTTTAGATATTCGCTTCTTTTATAACAAAGGTATGCCTGGGATTTCTACAAATCCTTATAAGTTTGGAAATTTGGGTTTGTGTAACCTTTACCACATAATCAAATTTTCTCTACCAAACACAAGAATGAATCCCTAGTTCTCCTTGAGAACCCTATGGATTTTCTAGTAGGCTATCCAATGACACTCATGTGGATTGTTTGTTTTAGGCTTGTCATGCTCCCAGCATACAATTCATTTCGGTATGTGCATGTAATGGCATACATGATTGGTCTCATGTGATCAGCAACTCTTAGGTTCAGTGGATGACTATGACCCTTTCATAGTGATCCCACTTTTATCCACATAAACAACCTATTTAACTTGTTGAAGAGATTAAGGATCTTATCGATATAAGATACCTTTTAAATGCCAAGCTAAAATCTTCTATTTCACAATAGACTTTGATTTTAGTATACATGTTGCCCTCTTTCATCCAACATTAAAATCCAACCACTTCTTTAAAAAAGGTAATATGAATATGTCACTCTTAATGAGTGAAACGTCATTCACGTGGAAAACAATTTCTCCCACTGAACTTCATGTCTTTACATGATAACTTAAACTCCCACTTAACTTCATGTCTATACATGACTTTAACTCCCACTGTATTTCATGTCAATGACTTTTCGACAATTCGAGTGAAACCTTTCTTATATCTTATAATAGAAAAGATCATCATAACCTCTAGGTAGATACATACAATAGGCTTGTGTCATGTATACATCCTATTCCAAAACCTTATTTGGACATGTGGTTTTGATGTGTATCTTGTACACACCTATTTTGAGGTATTTCATTGATGATTTGGATCTAAGAATAGTTACACATTAACTTGGCTTTTGTAGACATCTACATGTCTATCCATGCAACTACAATTGGACAACTCCAAATAAAACATTTTCTTTGCATAGATTCCATATAGTTTCATAAGTCTCTTTTAGAAAATCGAAATTCAAAATTTCTAGGTACTTCCACTTCATAGATCATAATCTTATTATATCAAGAACAATTTCTTTTGGTCTCGTCACTTATCTAAGGATTCACCTAAGAACGCTTTCTTTTGGTGTCCTTACTAGTCTTGAGTCCAACCTAAGAACATTTTCTTTTGGTTTCCTCACTAGTTCCTAACTAGGTTTTCGTTGTGGCTTATTTTCTCCCACTCTATCTTTAGAAAAATACAACTATTTTATTTAAAGATAGCCTTATGAGCCACAACCATTTTGTACTCATACTCGTAAGGGAGGTAGAAGTATCACAACATGACCTTTAAGTGATCTACTAAAGACTTCTTTGTAAAGACATCGAATCTTAGCTTCAACATAGACTAGTTCTATAAGAGCTAAAGAGGTGAACTCATATTCATGTCAATTACAATCTTTATAAGTGGTGTGTCCAATTGGTTTGGTAGACTCCCTACTTTGAGTTCAATAACTCAATTTTGACTTAGCAATTGATCTTTCAAAGTGAGAATCGAATTCTTAGCCTTTTATTATAATGATCCAATCATCATAATACTAATATGATCAATTTGAGTCGATAAAATTTATGTTATTTGTGTAAGTATAGTATGATGACAAGTTTTTAGAACTAAGAAGTTTCAACAAACCGAATGACTTGGGTTGAGAACCAAGTCACTAAATCCAATTACAACCAATGTCAATAAAAGGAATTTGTACAAATTTCCATGTCAAACAAGGAAATTATAAAAGTTCTAAAAACAATGTCTCAAAATACATCCCAAAATTTTGACAATTCAAAGTGAGACCAAGCTTCCATAGGTCTTCAATCATGGGTAGCTACCTTAGCTTCCTTTGAAGAGACTTCTTAGGCTTGCTTATCCATGCCTTTATCCTTGCTAGGATGCCCTAATTACAATTAAATAGGGTAAGAATCACAACTCGTATCTATATACCAAAGTTGAGATCATAACATAAACGATAGGGATAAATTACCAACTGAAACATCTTTCCGGTTTTGATATCTCCTAGATATTTAGTGCAATTTCCCTTCCAATGCCCTATGTCATTACAATAATGGCACTTGTCCTCGGTTGAGGCACCTTTCTTAGGTTTGGGTGAGCCATTCTCAATAGCGTTTCCCTTTCCTTTGAAGGTTTGAGGGCTTTTTCCCTTTACTATCACCTTTCTTGAACTTCCCCTTGCTCCTTTTGTTAATATGGAACACATCCTTGGAAGTGATAACATTTAGCCCATGTCTCTCTCGGCTTGCACGAGCATCTTGTGCATTTCATGAAGAGAGTTTTCTCATGTTATGCATATTGTAGTTTACCCTAAACTTCACATATGCTTTGATTTTCCCCAAGGAATGTTAGACTCGGTCGATAACGAGTTGTTCAGGAATGGTCACCCCTTGCAATTTAAGAGTCTCAACATGCTCAATCAATTTGAGTACATGAGGGCTAACTTTTGGCCCTCTTTAAGGTTCATGTTGAATAATGTGGAAGTTGTCTTATATTTTAAGATCCTAGGAGCTTGTGAAAAAACATGGTCACAAGCTTGTCATAGATCTCATAGGCCATGCTCATCTTATGGCACTCCCTTGAAGATCGGCCTCCAACGAGAAGATCAAAACATTTTTGATCACGGCGGACTCTTTGTGGCTAGCCTAATAGGCTCGCCTTGCGTGGCGGTTGACCTTTCATTAGGTGCGGTGGGAGAGGCCTTGGTAAGGTAACGAAACCTGTCGTCACCCGCCACGGCCAAGCGGAGTTGCATATCCCAATTGGTAAACTTAGCGCCATTATTTTCTAACTTGCATCGATCCATGAAGGATCGAAACCATGAGACATTTGTGAGAGTTGGAGCATAGGTGGTGGTGGACGAATTAGCATTTGCCATTGCGAATAAACAATTATGACTACAAATTTTAAAGACATAAAGGAAACGTCAACATTTATCATTTTAAATACTTGTAAACATTTTAAACAAGTTTTAACATTCAAATAGTGACCTCTACCCAACTATTATAAATGATTCCGAGATCCAAATTCATATCAACTTGGGCACGGTAAGCCGATTCAACCCTCATTAACTTAATTTGGTGGATTAACTCTTTAACCGATTCTACATTAGAACTCTCGGTCGATAATATTACTTTAATATTTATCTTAAGCCCGGAACACATGCGGCTACGGTCGCGAATACTTCCGTTGAGCTCAATCCAAATTTCGAAATAATAACATTTATTACCCCACTTACCCAACGTAACAAGTTTAGCACCCCGGTGAGCCGAGCCTACTTCCTTGTGAAATTGGGATTCATGGGTTCTACATTTGGTAAGGCTTGATCTCAATTATTTATTATGAGAGGTCATGTCAATTTATTATCTATCTCGTTTAAGTGAACTAAATCGATGAATGAACGATAATTTTAATTGACACGGTCGAATACTCGATTAAATATGCATGTCATGTTATGGCGATTTGGCAATGTATGCAAACATATTACATAAAATGCAAGCATTAAAATAAAACTCCTAGTATGGTCTTTCCTAGAATAGAAAATCATATAATCTATTACAAATTCGGAAACCAACTCCTTTGGTCCCTTGAACTTCATAAGCACGCCTCCCAAGGTCACCGTCTCTCTCTCGGAAACTCCTTTCCGAATGACACCGTCTTTGGGAAATTCCGGTTTTACAATTAGTTACAAAATATATAATAAAACTACAAAAATTTCCTATTATACATTTGTAAAATAAAATAATACAATAAAAGTAATTCGAGATCACATTAAATTAGAACCGAATCAATATTCCCTAACATTTCGGGCAATATCCATTAAAACTAAAGCCATACTAAGATAAAATTACATAATTCCAAATTACATAAACCAAAATATGACATTCGTAAATTGAAAATATGACATTCATATATAAAAATGCAGCATTATAATATGTATAAAACATGCTCATGTTAAATGCCAAATCGCCCTAATTAACGGTTTATATCGAATATAACCCGGTTTTATGGAAATGCGTGATAATAACAGTTTAAAATCACCAAACATTACTTATATCATATTTAAGTCCAAGTTAATTATCCCAACTCATTTAGGCCTCAAAAATTAGTCATCACACAATTTTTGAATATAATTCAACTTGTTGTTATATAATTGCTCATATTAGACTTTTAAAATCATATTTTAATCAAATAAATCCAAATTTAATTACAATAATTTCAAAATTTGAATTTAAATTTTTGTACATTCTGGAACATTTCCATGACACTCATAATGTCAAAAATCATGGTTAAATATTTCGAATCGGTTTTTGAGAAAAATGGTTGCGCTTTATCGGTTTCATCAAATAAAATACATACCCCAAGCCACACTACGATGCATAAAATACACCACCGCTGTAACACCCGCAAATGTACCCTATTTTTTATAGTGAAAATATTTTACGGTTACTTTTCAGCGAAATTTAGTTTTAATCGTAAATTTAATTTTCCGAGTCAAATTTAGAATTTCCGAGTTCGTATTTGGAATTTCCGCGAGATTTCATGTAAAACCCGTCTTGAGCCGTCTTTGACTTTTTCTTGACTTTTCCTCTTACTCACCCTACATATACTCCCTCATAACCCTAACTCCCTCACAACTCAATCTTCTTCTTCCTCACCATAAACACCAAAACCCTTGCCTCCATTTTGATCCGTCTTAGAATCATCGCTACTCCTTCGTTACTCGCTCAAATTCACGTAAGTTCGTCTTATTCTTCCCCTCTTAGCTTCCTCTATCCGTATTGGTAATAAAATTACCGTCTTTCTCGCTTTTTAAATTATCCGTCTTTCTCAAGGTGAAATATATTCATCTTTTATTACCTAATTGTAGGTGGAGACTACTAGGAAGGCTTAGTAATCGATTAACGACGCGTAAAGGTAACGGTGAAGGGTTACTCGGTATCATTTACGTGTTTTGCATGCTTTATATGTTAGAAATCGTATTTAGAATACGATTAGAAGCTTAGGAATCATGTTATGATTTATGATTGTTGTTATTTGATGATTGTTGGTGATGAATATTGATTGTTGATAATTATTAGAAGTGAATTAGGAGAATTGAAAATGATGGAACTTGTGTATGTTGTTCTCGGGTAGGAAGTAGTCCTGGCCGAAGGGCCGGCTGCCGGTTCAGTGCCCGGCTGAGAATTCACTGCACCGACCCTTTTTCGTAGAATGATCATATCTCCTTCGTTACTTGCTTGTTTTGGGCTTGTGACCTATCGTTGGAACCGTAAGAGGATAAGCTATCACCTCGACTTGGAATTTCTGCATTTGGATATCTAGAACTCTAGTTATGACCGTTTGAAGTGGACCCTTGTTTTGGTTAGTTTCCAAACTTGCTTTTTGTGTGTAGTTGTGCTCCGAGCCGGGGTACCGGCCGCCAGCCTCCACACCGGCCTGGAACACGGCTGTGTTTTTCTCCTATAATTTCTAAAACTCGTAATTTAAAATAGTTCGCATGGTTCGTTTTTCGTATAATTTTACGTAGTGACTTATAATATTCATGTTTTGGATATATGATATTTCATTCGCTTGTATCACATGTTTTGTGACGGTTTTTGATATTTCCCACTTTGAGTCGGTTTTTACAAGTGTTACGGTTTGAGCACTATTTTGGTATGTGCTTTGTACTCTCATTCCCTTGGCTACCTTTCCGTTCGTAAGGCTGGAATGTCGGAACGGAGAGGTATCCTACTGCTTAAATGCATGTGTTAGTGGGCATACGACGACGTTGTTGGGAGTTGAACGCTATGCGTTGATCGACACGGCCGTCAAATGTTGTGTACTTGCGAGGTGGTGTTATTTGCATGTAGCGTACCGCTTGTTATGAGGCTTGTGCTCTTTTCCGCCTCTTTCGTGAATTGATCTACCGAATTTGGGGTACTCGGCGTCTATGATTGACCGAGTATTGGATGTGGAACGTCTTACCACATGTCGAATCGGAACATGTCTTATTCCGAGAGTCTGGCCAGATTTAGACTAGGATCGTATTATTATCGTCGTCTACCGAGAGGATTAGAGTCTTGTGTGTACGAAACGTCTTATCGTACATGATTCCGGGAAACGTCTTATCCCGTGACTTGGTTTGTCTGGGTCATGAGTATACGAAACGTCTTATCGTATACGGTTCAGGGAAACGTCTTATCCTGTGGACTTCCATTGGCTTGTCTTGCTATTGTACACGATGCTAGTGCGTTTCATTTACCGTGAGAGATGTCGTCAATATATTGGTATGGTTGGATGAATGCTTATATGATTGATCATTGAATGACTTGGTATGGTTTGTTTGTCGAGTCTCAATCTTATCAATTATATGCCACTAACGGTGAGATGTAAGCCCTAGTGAGTATATAGTTGCCTAAGGGTGTCTTTCCCGAGTCTCTGTATAACATGATGGTTCGGATTTGATTTCCATATGCTCTTCTCATTAGCGTATAATTGGCCTTCTATTCTTATCGCAACTCCACATGATAGATATGGTACGCAGCTTTACTTCTTTTCGTATTTCCTTATATGTCGTTTGATGTAATATGGCTGGGAGAACCCGGAGTTACTCCCCACTGACTGGGGCATTCATGTTTTTCATGGATGAACAGGTTGCATGCTATGGATGACTTTTTGGATCTGATATTTTGGGGTTCGGGTGTGAGCTAGCGGGCGTTGTCCCTGGAAGTTCACCTCTAGACGATAGTAGCTAATTTTTGTCAAACACTTGTTCTTTGCTAACATTTGAAGAGACCCCGTCTCTTTGTTGTATTTCGTACTTAGTTGGTAATATTTTGACACTCCTCGT
>JAIUZE010021685.1:0-18235 GCA_022085475.1 Heliosperma pusillum | reverse complement strand
AAGATCTAGTCAGCCCCGATTTGACTGATGACCCGTCGCGGGACTCGGGTCGGGGATTTGTCTTCAAGTAGGGTTGTATTTAATTAATGAAGTAGCCTTAGTAGATATGAGGCGATATGATATTTGAATATGATTTATATGCAATTAGTCACATGATAGGAAGTTTTTCCCGTGACCGTTTAATTGTATGATGTATGTCGTGTGACTAAGTACCCATAGAGAATTATGATTATTCGTCTTGACCATTCTAATTCTAAATGAGTATCTTGGACCATGACATTGATAGGCCCGTACTATCTTTAACGAGCATACGGAGGTTGCCGCTTGATAGCTTTTGTGTCTCGGCTTGGTGGGTTTATATCCAAGTCGGGGCATGGTTGCCTAATCCGTTTTGGGGTTGGAACCAGCTTAAGTACTAGCCATCTCTGCTTAGGGGGTCGCCTAGAAGAGTTTCTCATAGACGGTTATGTCATGGGACGGGGAACGGAATAGCTGTTGTCGCTAGGTCTGATCAGTCTAGGACTAGGATGTTTTCCTACCTTGTGGTATAGCCTCGAGTTACAGAAGTCTTCTATCGACTGTTCTAAGAACTTATGCCTGTTTGTAGAAGTATTGGTATTTCATGTTTGTATGATTCTATGAGTTCTAGAAGGTGAGATGCAAGCCGGCTAGGATTGATAGAGTTTGGATTACCGATTGTTAACTGATTCACATGATTACGTGTTGATTAGGGTTTGAGTGTATCAGGGCCATGTTACATGGTAACCGCTGAGCCAGCATACCAGCGTCCCTACCTCGGGTTATATTTTATTAATGGTTTCACATGATAGCTGTCACATGATAGGTTATGTGTTAGTTAATTGTTTCATAACATGAAAAGCATATTATATATGTTAAGGTTTTGTATTTTCTATATACATTGCTTTTATGTTTTTCATGTTTCATTAAACTCTACATTTCGTGGCTGGGAGAACTCGGAGTTACTCCCCACTGACTGTGGCTTCCGTGTTTATATTTAATGCGGTCGAACAGGTGGTGATGCATATTTTGGGGTACATGACGAGCTAGCGAGCGAAGTATTACCTTGGACCTATATTCGGTTCTTAGATTGTATATTATTATACACTCTTTCATTTCCGTATTTATACGGGAGATATGTCTCCCGTCTTGTATATTTCTTTTGTAGAATATTGTTTCCGTTTTGTAATGACCTTTGTTATTTATGACACCCTTGTTATATATTATCATCTTTTATGTATTTAAATTATTTTTTTCTTTCCGCAAATTTGAGGGTGTCACAGTTGGTATCAGAGCATTTTTGCTCCCGACGCACGTTTGTGTACCCTTGTATAAATAACTTGACCTTAATAAAATAATAAACTTGTGAGATAGAATGGTAGGATGGGTAGATTAGGATTTATGTTGTAGTCTCTTTGTGCTTGCTAAATGATAAGTAATAATCTGTGTTTTTCTTTTGCAAGATGCCTCCGAGAATTGACAACACGATCTTAGCAGCTCTTACCGTTATTATCCAAAACCAGCAAAATCAGCAAAACCAACAGGCAAATCCGATTCCTAATGCTATTCCCGACCGTGAGAGACACGGGAGTTATACGTGGGTTGCTTCACAACTATCTAGGAGTCAAGCCAAAACCTACGATGGTGAAGTAGATCCCGTCAAACTTTCTGAGTGGTTACGAGAAATGGAGAAGAGTTTTTCTCTTTATGATGTCCTTGAAGAGGATAAAGTCCGCCTTGCTTCCCACTTTTTAGTGAAGGAAGCCGATCAGTGGTGGTCACTTACGGGCCCTACTTCGAAGTTGGAGCCTAATTTTGGGTGGACTCGTTTCCGTGAGCTCTTGGAGGCGAGGTTCTACCCCGATGAACTAAGGCAACAGAAGCTGAAAGAATTCATGGACTTCAAACAAGGAGTTCTTTCGGTTCAAGAGTTTACAACCAGGTTCAATGAGTTGGCTCATTATGCCACTCGACTTATTAGAGTAGAGGAAGACAAAGCCTTCTTTTATCTGGGAAAACTTTCTCCTCAGATAAAGGGGAAGATCAGTAGGGGTTCTACTTCTTTTGTCTCGATCTACAATGATGCCATTTGGGCGGAGAGTTCTATTCGGGAGATTGCTGACGAGGCTCGTTCCTCGTATGTGGCTCCTAATTCTTATGGCAAGAGACCACTATATCCTGCTTCCCGACCTTCCTTTTCTCCCTCTTTTCCAAACAAGAGGAGAAACTTTCAGAGTGGACCGGCAAATCAGAGAAACCATCCATTTGTTCCGAGCAACAACAACGACCTTAAGGGTCGTATCTGCTTTACATGCAAGATACCTATTCATCCTGGTGTTGGCTGCTTCAACAAGCCGTTTGTGTGCTTTATTTGTCAGAAACCGGGACATAAGGCGAATGTATGTCCTGAGAGGACGAAGACTGTTTCTACACCAGTTCCTTCTGGGCGACCTAAGGGTCGAATTTTTATTATGAGCCGAGCTGAGGCCGATGCTCAACCTGACATCGTGACGGGTATGTTCTCAATTTATGAATTACCGTGTTTAATTTTGTTTGATACGGGAGCTTCTTTATCTTTTATTTCAATGAGACTATCCGATAAATTACCGCTCAAAGCTTCAGTCGGAGAAAGTACTCCTATTTCGTTACCGTCCGGAGATGTATTTTCATGCTCTTATCTTCATTCCGACATTCCAATATCCATAAATGGATCTATATTTCCGGCTAATCTTCTACGGTTTCCTCTTGAAGAGTTTGATATTATTATGGGCATGGATTGGTTATCTACTTATCATGCTCGATTTGAATGCCGTGACCAGAAGATTATTCTTAAAAGTCCTTTGGGTACTCGTGTTTCTTATCAAGGAGTTAGAAAGCAAACAAGTGTGAAGTTAATCTCAACTATGAAAATGATAAATGTTTTGAAGAAGGGTCATCAAGCATTTCTATGTGTAGTGACTACTTCTGATTCTTCTCTTCCTTCTTTGAAGGATGTTCCTATTGTTTGTGAATATCCAGATATTTTTCCCGATGAATTACCCGGGATTCCTCCTGAAAGAGATGTTGAATTTTCTATCGATCTAGTTCCTGGAACTGGACCAATTGCTAAAGCTCCTTATCGTATGGCTCCTTCCGAATTGAAGGAGTTGAGAATTCAACTTGATGATTTAATTGAGAAAGGCTTTATTAGGCCTAGTGCTTCTCCTTGGGGTGCGCCCGTACTATTTGTCAAAAAGAAAGACGGTTCTATGCGAATGTGCATTGATTATCGTGAGTTGAACCGTGTCACCATCAAAAACAAATATCCTCTTCCACGTATTAACGATCTCTTTGACCAGTTACGTGGTGCTTCTACTTTTTCAAAGATTGATCTTAGATCGGGTTATCATCAAATTCCCGTTCGGGAAGCAGATATGCCCAAGACTGCTTTTAGCTCGAGGTATGGTCATTTCGAATTCAATGTGATGCCATTCGGTTTGACTAACGCTCCAGCAATATTCATGGATCAGATGAATCGTACCTTCAGGGAGTATCTTGATAAATGTGTGGTGGTATTCATTGATGACATTTTGATCTTTTCGAAATCTAAGGAAGAACATGCTGATCACCTTCGAACCATTTTGGGTGTTCTTCGACGCCAAAAGTGGTATGCTAAGTTCTCCAAATGTGAATTCTGGTTGCCCGAGGTATCTTTCCTTGGTCATGTCATTTTAAAAGACGGTGTTATGGTCGATCCAGCTAAAATTGAGGCAGTTGTGGATTGGAAGAGTCCGAGAAATGTGTCCGAGATTCGGAGTTTCCTTGGTTTAGCAGGTTATTATCGTCGGTTTGTGAAGGATTTCTCTAAATTAGCAAGACCGATGACTCAATTGCTAAAGAAGGAAGCAAAGTATATTTGGACCGATGAATGTGAAGTTGCCTTCTTGGAATTAAAGAAGAGATTGACTACCGCACCGGTTTTAACTTTACCAGATGATGAAGCTGATTATGATGTATATTGTGATGCTTCAAAGCATGGTTTGGGATGTGTCTTGATGCAGAATAGAAAAGTCATTGCTTATGCTTCTCGACAACTCAGGGTTCATGAAGTGAACTACCCGACTCATGATCTTGAGTTAGCAGCAGTTGTACATGCATTGAAAACTTGGAGACATTATCTTATTGGAGTTCATTGCCGAATCTACACCGATCATAAAAGCTTGAGGTGCATTTTTACTCAGAAAGAGTTGAACATGAGGCAGAGAAGATGGTTAGAGTTGGTGAATGATTATGATGCCGAGTTGATTTATCACGAGGGAAAGGCAAATTGTGGCAGATGCTTTGAGTGAAAGACTAGTCATTCATTAAATGCTCTTGGTACTTTACCCGATGAACTAGTAACCGAATTTCAGAGCTTCAGATACAGTTTGTTGGGAAAGGATTTGATTATTTGGTGCTTTGACTGCGGAACCTGATTTTTATCGAGAGATTCGTACTTTTTACCGGAGGATGCTACTTTTATCGCCATACGAGCAAAAATACTACTTGGGCAAGCTAAAGATTGTGTGGTGGATAATGATGGCTACCTTCGTTACCACGGTAGAATGTTTGTTCCGAGAAGTGCCGAGTTGAGAAAGAGAATACTTGATGAAGCTCACCTTTCTCCTTATTCTATTCATCCTGGCGGTGATAAAATGTATAAAGATTTGAGACCACAGTTTTGGTGGCCTAGGATTAAGATTGAAGTAAAGGAGTATGTTAGCAAATGTCTTACTTGTCAGAGGGTGAAGATCGAACATCAAAGACCCGGACGTTTGCTACAACCTTTGGAAATTCCTCTTTGGAAATGGGAGTCTATTTCTATGGACTTCGTGATGGCTTTACCTAGAACTTCTAGTGGAAAGGATGCCATTTGGGTTATTGTAGACCGTCTGACCAAGTGTGCCAGATTCATACCTATCAGAGAAACTTCGAGGATAGATGTCTTAGCTGATGCCTATGTGAGAGAGATAGTACGCTACCATGGAGTTCCTAAAGATATAGTTTCAGATCGTGATCCGAGATTTGGTTCCCGATTCTGGACAGCTTTGCAAGAAGCCATGGGTAGTAAGTTGTTGATGAGCACAGCATTTCATGCTGCTACTGATGGTCAAACTGAGAGAACGATCCAAACTTTGGAAGATCTTCTGCGGGCTTGTGCTTTAGACTTTCACGTTTTTTGGGAGAAGTGTTTACCTCTGGTGGAATTTTCTTATAACAACAGTTATCATGCTTCTATCAAGATGTCACCATACGAGGCTTTATACGGTAGGAAGTGCCGTAGTCCGGTTTGTTGGGATCAAGTTCAGGATGATCATATGTTATAAGGGACATAGGGTTATAAGGGATGACTAATCGATCACATAGACAGACTGTAAGGGACAATATGTCGGGCAGTGACCGCTTATAGAATTCTGGCAATTCTTATAGCCTGGTCGTGGCAAGAGCTACTAGTATTCTTTTGAGTCAATTCTTTGACTAAAGACTGTTTGCCTAAGGTGGCACAGTTTCATAGTGACTGATTTATTCTCTACGACCTTCGTAACAGGGGTCAAATGGGCATCTTTTGGGTCATGATGTGCTGTGGCTATTCGAAGGGACTAGTGCGACAGAAATTGTCCACCCTTTGTCAGGGTTGTTTTAAATCTCAAGGCCACTCGAGGAGGAGTAAGCTGAAAATGCGTGGCCACGCTCGGAAAGTATCTATGGTAGATAATTCCGGTCAGACAGTTACTCTCCAGATCGAGGAAACCACTCTTGATATGATCAAATGCAAGTACAACCTGCAAGACACCTTGCATTGAGTGGGAGATTGTAATAGGACAAGAGAATTGGTGACGCACACTTGTCTCGGACAAGTGGGAGATTGTTGGAGTAAGTGTCCTCAACAATAGTGCGATCACATTATTAAATCTCAATATTAAGAATACAAAGGGATGATGAATATTATAGTCAACTGGTCAACATAAATCGGTAACGATTGGCTCAATTGAGTTTGACGTTACTATCGTATGACGGTGGTGATCAGTTGATCCCTTGAGGTCACACCTAAAGGACAATCCCCTAATCATGTACGTTAATTAATTGTATAGCGATACAGATTAATTAATCCCTTAATTTGAACAGGTTTAAAGTGAGAATTATATCTTATTGTAATATGATTAAATAAGATTCATTTTAGTAATTTAATTGTTATATTACTAAGAATGCATAATGTTTATGAAACATTTGAGATAAGTGAAATTTGTCGATTATAATTACAAACTGTTGTAGATTATATTAACCAACTATGAGATGACCCATTTTATTTACATGTAATTATAAAATGTGACTTAAAATGTTAAGTCTAATTTATTTGTTATGAAATTGGATTTAAATTAGTTAAATGTACATTTATAAGCTTAATTACATGTTACATGTCACATGTCACACATATGACAAATGACAAATTACAAAGATAAAATGGACACCCATATTATGGTGTGGTGCACCGGTTTTGGTGAGCTAAAGGGTAGGATTGTAGATCATGATTATTGTTCTTATTGAGGATAAAACAACATGATTAATACCCTAACTCTTGCCTACCCTATTATTTTGATAAGACAAAAAGTGGAGCATGCTTGGCTCTTTCCAAGAGCTACCAACCGGCCACCCATCCTAAATGAGAAGAAGTTCTCAATTTTTCATTAGATAATTATCCATGCTTATCTCTTATAAAAAATCTCACTTCTCACTCTAAAAGAAAAACTTAAGAAGTTTTTCTCATAACTTGTGTTTATAGATTACTAATAATATTACTAAGATTAGTACTAGAGTTATTAGTAATATATTAAGGGGATCTCATATATTATACTAGTATGCTAATATTTGAGAGATTATGTGAACTGAAACCTATACAAAAATAGAGCTTTTCAGAGGCTACAAGGGGCCAGGGTGAACACTCCCTCACACGTACACTCACTCACTCAGAAACCTACACTAGGCTAGGCAGAACAGATAGGACTTTGCACCTTAGCACACAAGCACAGGTAGCAAAGGTTCTGTTTAAGACTCAAGACACACAAGTAATGTGCACTGTAAATACTCAGAAAAGTATTGATTTGAGTAAGGTTTTGATGACTTGGACACATACACACAAATGGTTCGAAAACAAGACTGAAAGTTAAACAAATGAAACAAGGATAGGCTCTTCCAAAGCACACAGCCAATGGATAGAGGTTCTCTTAGTCAAAGCACAAAGCCAATGACCAAGATAAGTGAGTCCTCAAAGCACAAAGCAAATGAGAACACCACAACTTCCAGCACTAAGCCAAGAAGGTTCACTCAAGCACACAACCAAGAGTATAAAAAGAAAACATTGTTTTCAATTCTTTCATTCATTCATCAAATCTGATTTCATTAGGTTACAAAGCAAGGCTTATATAGGCCAAGAGAGACACATCTAAGGGTCTCAAATGCATCATCTAATGTACAATAAGTCGTGGCCTTGGCCTTACACAAATCAGAATACTAACTAGGATACAAAAGCATAAAGTAATAAAGCATAAAGCATAAGACAGAAAACAGGCTGCTCCTCTTTGTCTTGTTGTGCAAGGTCAATTAATATGTGTAAGACCTTTGAGCTTGGGCTTGGCAGCTACCATCTTCAAGTACAAAGGGTTAGGATGTCTTTCAAGTCGTGCCCTTGTCTTGCCTAGCCAAATATAGCACCCAAAACAGCCTTGGTACAAGACAATGCTGAAATGTCCCTATCTGGACCCATTTGTTTGTTCTTAGCTAAACCTGCTCTTTTATTGTGAATTAGCAAAAAATTTCCTGGAATTTTCTCTTCCTATGACCCTAAACTAAGAGTATTAGGCCTTGGAACAACTTAATTCATATTAGGGGTTGCCTTGGACGAAGCTCTTTGATGTTGGACCTGAACCGGGTGAGATAGGACATGGACCCTTCTGATTGCATTTTGTAACACTCATAACTCTCTGCTCAGAATGTAGTTGAAGACCCATGATAGGTCATGTGAAAGCTATGGATGTTAGCTTTCTCCTCCAAAAATAATCACCCCTAAACATTCAGTAGATTTTGAGTTATGCAACTTTGAGTGCAGATTGGTCTTAATCACATACCCAACAGACTTGCCACTAACTATACCCGTTTTGCTCAGGCCATAACTTTCTCTTTAGGATGATGTAGGAGTAACCCAAGGTTCCATTTTGAAGCTAAATGAGTTAGCTTCTTCCTCCATTTGGAATCACTCAATTCTAGTCATCCAACCTTCAGCTATGATGCATTTAGTAACAGGGGGTCAGGCTGATCTCTACATTGCACTCTTCTGTAGGGGGCTGTCTTATAGCAACCATAGGGCAAGCTACACACCTGATATGGTGGTGGTTCCAACTTCATTTTGTAGCTAAGACACTAAGCTTTCCAACCATATAAAGATCATCAAGATTAAATGAGTGTAGCTTAAATTAAGTTGCCAAGAACATGCCCCTTATCTTGTTCCTGCTGCGATCACATTTGCTTTAAGTAGGATTTGGTGACTTTGAAGCACCCATAAGCTTGGAGTCTTGTAAGGCTAATCATGACCATGAAATTTAGGCTTTCCCTTGATTACTCCTGTTGCATAATGACTCTTAGACACTGTAATCTTAGATCACACACAAGTTCACTAAGGATTACCACAATACTTAGCTTTTCTAAAGAATTGCAAACGAACAAAGTTCAGGTTTATATTAATTCAAATCTGATTTCTTTAGGGTTACTAGCAGGCCTTATATAGGCAATTACAATAGATCTCCACCCTTGAAAATAACATAATCTAAGGGCTTTAAGAGCCTTACAAATACTGATAAATGAAATGCAAAAGTCAGCTAATAGGACGAGTAAAACAGACTGCAAAAATGACAGAAAAACAAGACTGAAAAGTGTTCTTGTTCCTTTCCTGAAATGGTAATGTTGCTCAATTTCTTGGGGAGCCTTTGTCTGGTTTGTTGCTGCTGGTCTTGGGGGTTGAAAGGGACTTTTAGATACCCTTCCCAATGTTCTTATTTATGCTAAGTTGATCACACAAAAGTAAGGAGTCTTGGACAGATTAAATTGGACTTGTTCCTGCAGACTTCCTCAAATGACCTTCAATATGGTAGGCTGTTTTAGATGGACTTCCAGAACTTATTTGGAAAACTTGTCCTGGACTTTTATGTTGCTAAGGACCTTAATTTGAGGAGAAAAGAAGTTGGAGCCCTTGGTTGGACTCGTGCTGCATGAGAAGTGGCTGGTTACTGGACTTGTTCTAGTAGGTTTTCTGAAGGATGGACCCTGCTCTGGTCAGTCTTGTTGTGGTTGTTCTTGCTAGTGTTCCTGCTGGTTCTTGACATAAGGGTGGGTGCTTGGGAGGTAGTAAGCTTGGTGTCTCTGTTGTGGGACTCCTGCCTGGGTGTAGGGTAGGTGGTAAGCTCCATGTTCTTGCTGTGACATTGTTCTGACTGGTTGGAGGTTCAACTCCTGTAGCAAATTCTCCTTCCTGAAAAGGATTTGCCCTCAAATCCTCATTAGTGTCATCATCAGATTCTCCATAATATGGGCTTAGATCACCAACATTGAATGTGCCATGTACTCCATACTCTCCTGGGAGGTCAATCTTGTATGCATTAGAACCCAACTTCTCAATGACCTCAAAGGGACCCTCTGCTCTGGGACTCAGCTTGTTCTTCCTCTTGTCAGGAAACCTCTCCTTCCTTAGGTGCAACCACACTAAATCCCCTGCCTTGAACTCTCTGGATTTCTTTGGACCTCTTGCTCTGGACTTATACATTTTATTGGACTTCTCAATTTGTTGCTTCACCTTGGCATGTATCTGCATCATCTGCTCCACCCTAGTATTTGCATCATAGGGTACCACCTTTCTTGCTGCTGATACAAGGTCTGTTGGCATCAAGGGGTTAGTGCCATAAACAACTTCAAAGGGGCTAGTGAGGAGTTGATAGAGCCTGATGCAGGGTTAAGTTTGGTAACATGGAGGGTAATGCATACTCAACCCCAACCTTTGGAAGAGGATCAAAGACACCAGATCTTTAGGACCAGATGTACCATCACGGGTAGAGTATGTAACCTCATTATTGATGGTGGAAGCTGCACTAATGTGGCCTCCAAAACACTGATAGACAAGCTAGCTCTACCCACCAAGGACCACCCCCTACCTTACAAACTCATATGGTTAAACAAAGGGGCTGAGATCAAGGTGGATAAACAATGTGTTGTACCTTTCTCAATTGGTAAAGGGTATGTGGATGAAAGTCTTTGTGATGTTCTGCCTATGGATGCATGTCACCTCTTGCTTGGGAGGCCATGGGAGTTTGATAGGGATGCCATTCACCATGGGAGGGACAACACCTACACCTTTAAGTATGGGAAGAAGAAAATCACCCTGGCACCTTTACCACCTGCTTTAAAGATCAACCCAAACCCCTTGAGTGAGGCTTCCAAGGAAGTCATGTTGATAAGTGAGTCAGAAATAGCACAAGAGCTAAGTGAGCTACAACCTGTATACATATTACTTGCCAAAGAGACTGGGATGAGCGTCATTGATATCCCTGAAGAGGTCAAGTCTATCCTAGAAAGCTATGGTGATGTCTTTCCTACTGAGCTCCCTAGTGGATTGCCACCACTTAGGGGAATAGAACACCACATTGACCTAGTGCCTGGAGCTATCCTACCCAACAAGCCAGCTTACAGAAGTGATCCTAAGGCTACACAAGAGCTCCAACTTCAAGTAGGTGAGCTGCTCAACAAGGGCTATGTCAGGGAATCCCTCAGCCCTTGTGCTGTACCAGCCTTGCTTGTGCCAAATAAGGATGGGACCTGGCGTATGTGCATTGACAGTAGGGCCATCAACAACATTACCATCAAGTATAGGTTCCCCATACCTAGCCTTAATGATATTCTGGATGAGTTAAGTGGGGCTCAAGTATTCACTAAGATTGATCTAAGGCAGGGCTATCACCAAGTGAGGATAAGAGCAGGGGATGAATGGAAGACAGCTTTCAAGACTAAACATGGGCTCTATGAATGGTTGGTGATGCCTTTTGGGTTGTCTAATGCCCCTAGTACCTTTATGAGGTTGATGACAGAGGTCCTAAGGCCCTACTTAGGCAAGTGTGTGGTGGTTTACTTTGATGACATTCTTATTTACAGTTCAACTAGGGGAGAACATTTGCAGCACCTAAAGTTGTTGTTTGAGGTCCTAAGAGAGAACAAGTTGTATGGCAAACTAGAGAAGTGCACCTTCATGCAGCCTGAGGTTTACTTCCTTGGGTTCATCATCTCTAAGAAAGGAGTAGCAGTTGATCCTGAGAAAGTGCAAGCAATCAAGGAATGGCCCCTTCCTCAAACTGTTACTGATGTTAGAAGTTTTCATGGGTTAGCATCTTTCTATAGGAGGTTCATACAGGGGTTTAGTTCAATCATGGCCCCTATTACTGAGTGCATGAAGAAGGGAGAGTTCAAGTGGAATGAGAAGGCTGAAAGGTCCTTCAATCTGATCAAGGAGCTATTGTGTAAATCTCCAATATTGGTTCTACCAGATTTTAACAAACTCTTTGAGGTAGAGTGTGATGCCAGTGGCCTTGGCATAGGAGTTGTGCTTACTCAGGAGAAGAAACCTGTTGCATACTTCAGTGAGAAGTTAAATGGGGCCAAGCTTAATTACTCCACATATGACAAGGAGTTCTATGCCATTGTGAGAGCATTGAACCATTGGGGGCACTACTTGAAGCCTAAGCCATTTGTGCTTCATTCTGATCATGAGGCTCTCAAATACATCAATGGACAGCATAAACTCAACCCCATGCATGCCAAATGGGTAGAATTCTTGCAATCCTTCTCATTCTCCAGCAAGTACATAGAGGGTAAGAACAATGTTGTAGCTGATGCATTGTCTAGAAGATCTGTGATGTTGACCTTCATGGAACAAAGGGTGTTGGGGTTTGAATTCATGAAATAGCTCTATCAGGAAGACCCAGACTTCAAGCATGAATGGAAGGTGTATCAGGAAAGGCAAGTCAAGAAAGGGAGCAAGTACACAGCTCAGGAAGGCTACTTGTTCTATGGAAACAGACTATGTTTGCCTAAGGGACCTTATAGGGGACTACTGGTCAAAGAGGTTCACTCCAATGGCCTTGCTGGTCACTTTGGGGTACAGAAGACCTATGACATATTGCAAGATCAGTTCTATTGGCCTAAGATGCTCAGTGATGTGCAAGATACCCTCAAGAGATGCAGGTCTTGTCAACTAGCCAAAGCACAGTTTCAAGCTGGCCCTTACACACCACTTCCAGTACCAAACAAGCCATGGGAAGACCTCAGCATGGACTTCATTGTTGCCTTACCAAGAACTCAAAGGGGAAAGGATTCAATCATGGTGGTTGTAGATAGATTCAGCAAAATGGCACATTTCATTGCTTGTAAGAAGACTGACAAAATGCTTTGGGGGTAGCTGAATTATACTTTAGGGAGGTTGTCAAATTACATGGGGTACCTAGGAGCATTGTCTCAGATAGAGACACAAAGTTCATGAGTCACTTCTGGAGAACCTTGTGGAAGCTATTGAAGACCAGGCTATTGTTTAGTACTTCTCACCATCCCCAAACTGATGGGCAGACAGAAGTCACTAACAGGACACTAGGAAAGATCTTAAGGAGCATTGTTTCTAAGTCATTAAAAGATTGGGACCTCAGGCTAGCACAAGCTGAGTTTGCCTTCAACAGAGCTCCCTCCAGCAGCACAGGTAAAAGTCCTTTTGAAACAGTTTATGGAACTAATCCTCTCATGCCTACAGACCTAGCACCAGTCAAAGGAAGCAAAGCAAGCTATGATGCAAAGAAAAGAGTTGAGCAAATGATACAGATTCATGAGCAAGTCAAGAAGCAGATTGAAAGGTCCAATGAGTTGTACAAGGCTAGGTCCAAAGGGCCTAAGAAAGCAAGGGAGTTCAAGGCAGGGGATCTTGTATGGTTGCATTTAAGAAAAGAGAGATTTCCAGACAAGAGGAGAAACAAGCTCATGCCAAGAGCTGATGGACCATTTGAGATATTGGAGAAGATAGGCACAAATGCTTACAAAGTGGATCTACCAGGAAGCTATGGTGTCCATGGTACTTTCAATGTTGGAGACCTGAGCCCCTACCATGGTGAATCAGATGATGAAGGTGATGAAGATTTGAGGCCAAATCCTTTTCAAGAAAGGGAGGTTGCAACGGGAGTATATGATCAAGACAAGACACAAGCTCAAGACAAGACTCAACATCAACAACATCAAGACAACAACATCATTCAAGGCAACAACATCCATTCAGACAACACCATGACTAGTTATGACAATGTCCTATTCAGTCCAAGTAACCACCACTTCAGGCCAGCTAAGACAACACTACACCAACCAGAACAAAGCCTAGCCATCCACTTTCCAAGACTAAGCCACAACAACACACAACCAACAGCAAAACAAACCCATCACAACAAAAACAACACTCAGCCTAAAACAACCATTCACAGTCTTTCTAAACAGGGTCCATGGGGGTCTCACACATCCAAACAAGCCTAACCAACCATCAACCTTAGTCCTTGGGAAGGTCCTCTACATCTTTGCCCAGGACTTCTCTTCCAAGAAACGCACACACAAAAAGTTAGCCTAGGGACAACTCCAAACTGTCCAGATTTAAGTCCTTTTTGCAGTAGTTAACATGTCACTATCAAACTTTCCTGTTTTGATCAAACAAGCTCGAGGACCTTTTAGCAGGACCTTTGGCATCCATCCCACTTCAGATGAGCTCAAGAATCAAGCTTAGAAGTCCACTCCTCCACCAGTTTCAACCTAAACAACCCAATTAAGGCAGATTGTCCCATTAGAAATGCTTTACTACTTTATTGCTTTATTCTGAACAATGTAGCTGTTATTTCTGTTTCTTTTGTAAGCCAATTGTGGCCCTAGGATGTATTGAACGAGTAGGATGTAATCTTTTTGCCTATATAAGGCCATTTCCTAATGAATGAAAGGTAGATTTGAAGTAAAACATAAAACTAAAACCCTGTTTCTGTTAACATCTCTTGGCTGTGTGCTTGAGACAACTTCCTTTGCTTTGTGCTTGGAAGTGAGCTTAGACCCTTAGCTGTGTGCTGGGATCAAGGTTCAACCCTCAACCATATTAGTAGTATCATATCTATCTTATTATCTAGTTAATAATAAGGGTAGATTATTTGGTGTCATCTTGGTGCAACTTGAAGGAGGTCTTCTAGTTTGGAGATTTCTTGTGTTCATCCATATTTATAGCTCAAGAACAACAAGAAGGAGTTCTTGTTGTGCCCATATAATTTCCATATCAATGTGAGGAAATTTCTTCTTTTATATAAATGTCTTTATATTTGCATGCATGTTACATAGATCATTATAAACTAAATTAAAAAGTAATTTAGTAATTAATTAGAGGAGTCTAATTAAGGTCTATGGACTTTAAATTGGTATCAGAGCTAGCTTGTAGCATGCATGTTCATTTTGGACATTTTTATTAAAGTTATAAGATAACTAATAAATCAAAGATTTTGAGTTAAAATACGATTCTGACGAAATGTTTTGGTGCATGTATACCTACTGACCTCAAAATGTTTGTGGTCAAATTTCGTGATTTTAGGGATTAATTTGCTATTTATTTTGATTTTTGGCGTTTAAACCGAGTTAACATGCATTTTATGAGTTAAAAGTTAACTAAAAATAGTTTCATGTTGATTCTGGCCATGAAATTTTAAAATGATCTCACATGCATTTCTTACATATTGTATGTAAAATTTCGTGATTTGTACTTATGTATTGCATGTTTATTGATTTTTATACGATAAAAGTCGATAATATGAGATTATAATGTTCATAAAATTGAAACGTCCATTTATGGTCTTGAAATTTTTTTTTACATTTAACATTCTGATGTTGATACTCTTGGTGAAATTTCATAATTTGTTTCACTGTTTTACTATATCTAATGTTTTTATTTGATAAAACCATTAAATTCAAAGCTATTTGTTCATAAAATTAATTTTAATTTTTTGAGCAAATGTTTTTTATTTTTATAGTTCCTGGAATTTTTACAGAATGTACAAAATTTTTGGTTTCAAATGTTATGATGTTTATATTTTATTTTGGTTTTATTTCATAATTGTTATGATTAAACCGTAATATTTAGCAAATGAAATCAAATCGATTTAATTAATGACCAACAAAATTAGTAGTGACTAATTTTGAGTTCTAAAACAGGTTAGTTAATTAGTTTGAATTTAAATGCGATTTAAATGTTGATATTGATTTTTAATGGTTAAAAATCAATGAATCCCGGAAGAAATCGAGCTACAATGAGCATGAATTGAACTTAGGACGATTTTGGCATGAATTTTGCAGCAATTTATTTTATTTATGTTTGAATGAATGAATGTCATTTATTTAATAATTTATGCAAATTTTGTACCTAGTATGGCCTAGTTAATTTTTATCGTTATTACCCGTAATGTAAGGGAATAACGTTTTGGTTGTAATTTTATTGCGATCTCGTATCGCCGGTTTGTATAATTTAATTATTTTATTTTATAGTATAAATGTATAATAGGAAGTTGTATATTTGTACATTTGTAATTATTTTTATGAAGACCGGTGGCTCCCTTCAAGACGGTGCCATTTTGGAAGGTGTTCCAAGTGAAGAGGCAAGGGACCAAGGAGTTGGTTTCCGAATTGTAACTATCTAGTTAATTTTGATTAGCTAGGTGGCCATACTAGGATTTTATTGTTGCTTGGTTGCTTGCTTTATTTCCGCTCATGCCAAAATCGTCACACATGCATTTTATTTACCGTTATTGTCAATTCAATGTTATTCCCGATTCACCGACTTAGTTCACTTATAGGGAATTAATAACTAAATTGACAAGATCTCTCACATAACTTAAAAAATTGAGATTAGCCTTGGATCCCCAATTAGTAACACCATTGTTATGAATCCCAGTGTTCATTGTTTAGGGCTAACGCCGTGCGGTCCTTTTTACCTAGGAGTTAAGTAGGGTGATGCTGATCACAAGCAAAATTGGATTGGACTCACGAGATAAGCGTATCTTTTTGTGTACTAGGAGATGGATTTAGTTGAAATCCGATCCAACCAAAGAGTTCTAAGTGTAGAATTAGTCAAGTATTGACTTACCATTTTTAGATAAAGGTAGCATGCGATGACTATTTTTGTCTAAAGATGGGTCTTGGAATCACTTATATAATTTAGTGAGAGGTCATTATATGAGTGACTTGTTAAAATTGTTTTTACAAGTGAATTATATATAAGCAATGAATGTTTATTTTCCGTTGAGATTTATTTATACGCGCAATTGACATATATTTTATCCTTCTATGAACTTGTAAATCCGTTCAATCATGGAAAGGAGTTTCCATTATTTTATACGATAGCATTTTGATTGAAATCTCCGTTTATACCACCGTAGCTAAAGACAAAATGAATTTTATCTTTTGATCTTCATATTCACCATTGCAAATGTCTCTTATGAAGAGTAATTGAATAAGTCACATTTAGTCAAAAACGTTTTGATTTCTAGTAACGCCTTCTTATAACAATGGTACATCAATTTTTGCTCCAAAGAAAATATTTGTATTTTGGTATGTCGTCATTATACTCCTTATCGAGGATTACCTCAAAAGAGGCCAAATCAGTTGGGATGACTAGGTTAATCGATTTATTTGAAATCGTGAACAACCAAATACCGTAATCACTTCATGAAAGGTTTATCCTTTTGAAGGTAAAACCATGAATGAAATGAAGAATAGTCTTCACAATAATACATACTTGTCTAAGTAGAGATTCATGAAAGTGAGTGGGAGCACTTAGAATGATGTTTATATTCTTAATTGTTAAGACGAGGTTCAAGAGTAGGTTGGCTTAACTTTGACAAAAGGCAAGGGAAAAGGGCAAGACTATTTTGAATAGTAAAGTCAAAACCCAAGCAAGGTGTCGAACCCAACTTTTGACGATTCTATTTTACAATGTAGGACACAAGAAAAGAATCTTCCCAAAGTTTTCTAAAGAGTTAGAAATAAGGTGTAATTTTTCACCCATAAAATCTATATGATCGACATTTATTTTGCTAAATGCAATTTTTGGGTATTAGATACCTATTATGGTTTTCATCAATGTATTCAATGCATATAATAATGATTCGTGCGACGACTAACCATAATTAAATGTCGACCTACAAGGGAAATATAACGATTGTAGTTTTATTTCTATAGAGACATATAAAAGTTATAATGTGATCAATCTAGTTTTGAATTTAGAGGTATACATTAATAAACGTTATTATGTACATGACCTCTAAATAAAGAATATAGTATCCACTTTTGTGTACGACACAAATGTTTCACTTTTGTGAATAGAACAAACGTTGTATCTTTTTATGCCTAAACTTGGTCCATGGTTATAACCATACCAATCAAAGGTAATTATATTCTTGACCTAAACTAGAAATCACTTGTCATATAGATTGTAAAAGGCTCAAAATTGGTGACCCTAATCTAATCTTAATTCTGGATTGTGTAGCACATTAAGAGGCTAGTATTGACAACTATCCCTAAACCATCTGATTTTGAATCTTATGGTGTGTGCGAATCTTGTATTCAAAGCAAGATAATTCGTCCCCTTTTTATTTAAAAGGAAATCGAATATATAGTCATAATATTAGTAATTATATGATCAAATTAACACTTAATTATATGTACTTAACATTTTAAGTAATATTTTACCATTATATCAATATATAATGGGTCCCACAATGCATGGTTAATTTATTTTACAACTCCTTGTAAATATAATTAACTAATTACCTCTATCTCAAAACCTCAACTAATTTAGTAATTTAACGAATAATTACTAAGTTAAATCTTATTTAAAAATAAGATATAAATTTATTAGTCAATTATCGCATAATTGAAAAATAAGCTTAATTGAATTTGAGTTCTTAACTCAATTTCTAACAATTAACTCTCGTACATATCGAATATATGTAATGTACTAATTAACTGTATCATATACAAATAATTAGTTACTATTTGGATTTCATCCTTTAGGTGTGACCGAAAGGGATCAGTTGATCACCGCCGTCAACGACAATAA
>JAIUZE010021684.1:0-10601 GCA_022085475.1 Heliosperma pusillum | reverse complement strand
TATAGTGTTTGTTATTGTTGCGACGCACATTAGGTTTAGACGACTGCTTCTGATTCACATGAGGTTTAGTTTTTGAAGGTACAGATGTGTAATCGAAAGCCATGTCATAAACCCATCTAAACTCATTGTTTCTAATCTCATCACGTTGAGATTCAGGTTCAGACTCATTAACACTAGACACGTCATGTTCTTTCACAAAATCAGTTTGATTTTTGTTGTCATTAACATATTTAACACAATTATCTTTAACATGACCGTTGTGACCACAGTAATTGCAAATCAGATATTCGGAAAGATTGACGTACTTCCTTCTTCTGAAATCACGGTCAGAAGGAGTGGATTTGCATTTATCATGGTCTCTACGACTATAGCATTCATGACCTAGACCTTTCTTCATGTTATTGTTAGACTGTTCGGTAAGGAAGTCTAAGACCTTTTGACTTCCTTCCCACTTATCAGGAACTTTTCGTGCATGTAGGAGCAATTCCTTCAAAGACTGAATTTCTTTTTCACACGACGAATGATCTACATTCGAGTCTTTGGAGGGATTGTTCTTTTTGAAATTTTCACGAAAATCATTAAAACGTTTGTTCACGATAAGTTTCTCCTCATTATGTTGACTTTTGGCTTGGGAGAATTCAGCCTTCAAATCTTTCAATTGCTGAGAAAGAAAAGAGTTTACTTTCTCGTGATCAAGGATAACAACTTCCTTTGCCTTAGCTTCAGATTGTAAATGCTCATTGACTTTCTTTAATTCTAAAGTTATAGCATCATTGGCTACAACTTTGGCTTGAAGATGCTTAATGTTGAGTTTTAACTCTGAGATTATAGCTTCATTAGCTATAACTTTAGACTCAAGAGCTTCTTTCTCAACATTTGTCTTGTCTGAAGTTATAGCTGAAGTTGCCATAACTTTAGACTTGAGATTTTTAGCTTTGGCCTTAAGAAGTTGGTTTTCCTCAGCAATGTCAAGAATTTGTTCTTTAAGATCTTTTAATTCAAGACTCTGTTCATGACAATGATCTAAGGCTTCTTCAAAATACTTAATTAAAGACTTCTTAGATAAATTCTTAACTTGCTTTTTAAGTTCAAGATGACTAACCTCTTCGTCATATTCTGAATCTGGTTCTGAATCTGAGTTGCCAACAAGACACATCTCGGATTCGCTTTCATTGTTACTGTCAGAAATTAGGTCAAGGCTGACGTTGCTTAGACACAAGTTGGCGACTTCCTCTTCCTCTGACTCGTCGTCCTCTGTGTCGAGATCTCCCCAGCAATAAGCCATCATCACTTGCTTGAATTCCTTCTGGGTTTTGTCTCGTTGATTTTTGTCTTTGATTTTCTTCCATGTGGGGCAATCTTTGATCATGTGATCATTATCCCCACATTTGAAGCAACCACGACTAGAAAGAGACCCTTTTGACTCAATTGGCTTCTTGTAAGATTTGTTGGTGTTGTTGTTAAACGTTTTCCCTTGTGGTTTATTAAAGAACTTTTTCTTAAAACGTCTAGCAAATAACACTGTTTAATCTTCAAGATCCGAATCTTGTCTTTCACTAGATTCGGCCTGTAAAGCCACCTTCTTGCTATTACTATCATTTGCCGCATCTTCATCAAGAGTAATCTCATGAGCCATTAGGGTTCCAAGTAGCTTTTGATAAGATAGGTCAGATAGGTCTTTACATTCCTCAATTACCGTCACCTTAGGTCTCCATCGTTTAGATAGACTTCTAAGGGTCTTTCTGGCAATTTCCTCGGAGTCAAAAGTTTTTCCAAGATTTTTCAATTCATTAATGATACTGGAGAAGCGAGTAGACATGCTGTCAAGCGATTCATTTTGTTCCATGGAGAACAATTCGTATTTTCGCATAAGTAGAGCTATGCGTTGCTTTTTGACACCAGTTGTCCCCTCATAAGCTAACTCAAGACCATCCCATATTTCCTTGGCAGTAGAACTAGATGAGAAACGATCAAATTCAGTATGGGTCATGCCGTTTTCCAATAGACTAATAGCCTTTGAATTTTTCTCAGCTTTCTTATAATCTGCCTCAACATAGTCATCTTCTTTCTTTTCGATGGAAGTGCCTGTAGCCGTTCCGAGCATGATCTTATTAGGACCATTCTTAATGATTAGCCAACACTCCCAATCGTTACCCTTTATGAAATGGGTCATCATATTTTGCCATAGACTGTAGTTCTTCCCATCGAATACGGGACACTTCAGATGTTTGGAATCCATTAAAATAAAATTAAATGCAGCGGAAAATAAATAAAAATAAAAAGATAAATGGATCAGACTCCTTGCTATAAGGCAATCAAGAGCACGAGGCTCTGATACCAATTGAAGAGTCTATTGATCGAATACGAAAGAGGGGGGGGGGTGAATTGAGTATTAAGAACTAGCCCCACTTTTTCGATTTGTATGATATGTAATTAATTATTTGATCTTATGAATTAAAATCAACTAATTAATTAATCAAAGTAAGCGCGAATAACGAAATAACGAAAAGTAAAGAGATAAGAGAGAGGCACACGATTTTTGAAGTGGTTCAGTTTCACACGTTGAAACCTACGTCCACTATTCTCGATTAATAATTTTTAGTACCTTTCTACGGATTACAAAAATTACCAACCCACTCGTATAATCAACACTATGATTATAACTCAAGGTGAGTATCGCTAAATACTCTATACTATCTTACGCTAATAAGAAAGTACAATATAACTCACACAGATTCCCGTTAAAGAATTGTAAGCTTATAATGATGTACTATTATCCAATAACGTATTTCACTCAAGCGATTGATAATAATTGATGCACGACTCTTTTAAAAACAAACTCTAAAAATAATAAATATTTGCTCAAAGGTTTGCTGTAAAACGATTTTGGAAAAACAACACAAGTAAAATAAATAGCCGTGTAAAATATGTGTTTCGTGTATATGTCGTGTATTTTACAATTGATATGTGAAGGAGTATTTATAGTAATAGAAGCATAGTAGATCTAAAACCCTAGCATAATATTTAAGAAAGATATTTATCTTTAATACCATAAAATAATATTTGCTTATCTTTTAGAAATATCTTTATCTCAAAATATTATTTGGTTTATCTTATAGAAATATATTTATCTTAATATCTCAAAATATTGTTGTAAAGATATAGTAGAATCCTAGATTAGGTAAACTAAGGAAACAACCTAGGTTGGCCGAAATCCTCTAGCTCACGAAACCCTAGGAGCACGAATCCCTAGGTGGCACAAACTAGGTTTCACGAAACCCTAGATGGCTCAAACACTAGGTGGGCTAATTAGGTTAACAACAAATTGAGATAGAATATATTAGAAACCCTAGGTAGCATGACAACCCATAAGTTGTATTACTAACCAATAGAATCTCATAAATATATTCTCTAATAAAATTTGATAAATATAAAAATACTCTTTCACTTTTGAAAACATTTCAAAACATTTTATTTCCAAAATCATGCATCAATATTTTATCATCCAAAGTCATAGACTAAAGCTATAACTTTTGAACATAAAATCTCTCGAATGGAATAGTTACCGAATGACGACCTATACTATCTAATCTTCACAAAGATCTTCAGTATACGGATCATCTCTTCATCTTGATCACAAAGACCCTCCATCTCGAGTCTTGTGTAGATTTATGTAGATCTTGTTTGAAGCGATTTTCCTTAAAGTTATGCCTGGTTAGCTATAACTTCCAAGTTCACTTCCAAAGTTATTCCTGAAGTTGTTATAACTTTGTCTCACAGACTTTATCAAAGTTATGTCTAACTTTGATCTTTCTTTTCATAATTGTTGCTAGCTATAATAAGACTAAAGCACACAATTACACGCATATGATATATCGAGTAAAACATATTATTACGTAAACACATGTCATTATCAAAACTATCAAATTGGTCCAACAGTGTAATTTCAATCCTTAGATTAATTGGGTTTTTTTATAATGGTTAGTGTTAGTGTTGTTAGTATTGTTTTTGTTAGCATTTGTAATTTTGATTAGTGTTAGTGTTGTTAGTATTGGGTTTTTGATAATGATATTATGGTTAGTGTTTGTGTTGATAGTATTGTTTTTGTTAGTATTTGTAATTTTGATTAGTGTTAGTGTTGTTAGTATTGGGTTTTGATAATGATGATAATGGTTAGTGTTAGTGTTAGTATTGTTTTTGTTAGCATTTGTAATTTTGATTAGTGTTAGTGTTAGTATTTGGTTTTTGATAATGATGATAATGGTTATGTTAGTGTTAGTGCTGTTAGTTTTGCTAGTATTTTTCACTCATTAAGGTGATGTTATATGTTAGTTAGTAATATTATCTTTTAATTTTTAATTATTGTTGTGTGGGTTAATGTTTAGATTAAAATGAAGAGATTGGACCGTACATGGATGTACGAAGAAAGACTTGATAAGAAAAGACGTCCTACCGCTAGATTTATAAAGGGGGTTGCCGAGTTTATTGAATTTGCTAAACAACAAGATGAGTATGATTTAGTAGTAAACAAACTTAGGTGTCCTTGTATTAAATGCGAAAACATGAAATATCTACATGACATTGAGGTTCAAGAAAATCTTTATACAAACGGGTTTTGTCCAAACTACTACAATTGGATTTCTCCTGGAGAATCTTATTTTTCACTTCCCGAACAATCTCTGTAACACCCGCAAATGTACCCTATTTTTCTAGTAAAAATATTTTACGGAAACTTTTCAGTGAATTTTAGTTTTAATCGTAAATTTAATTTTCCGAGTCGAATTTACAATTTCCGAGTTCGTATTTGGAATTTCCGCGAGATTCCATGAGAATCCCGTCTTAAGGCGAGTTTGACTTTCTTTGACTTTTTCCTTTATATTTCCCTCATACTCCCTTAACCTATTTTTCATTCAACACAAATCAAAACTTTCCTTCTTCCTTAAGAAACCATCAAACCCTTGCCTCCATAATCTTTCCATTCTTTGAATCATCATAGCTCACTCGTTTCTTGTCGAAATTCGCGTAAGTTCGTCTTATTCTTCCCCTCTTAGCTTCCTCTATCCGTATTGATAATAAAATTACCGTCTTTCTCGCTTTTTAAATTATCCGTCTTTTTCAAGGTGAATGATATTCATCTTTTATTATCTAATTGTATGTAGGTGGAGACTAGGAAGGTTTAGAATCGATTAAAGACGCGAAAAGGTAACGGTGAAGGGTTACTCGATATCATTTATGTGACACCCTCAAATTTGCGGAAAGAAAAAAAATAATTTAACTAAATAAAAGATGAGAATACATAACAAAGGTGTCATAAATAAAAGGTTCATAACAAAAAGGAAATAATATTATACAAAAGAAATATCCAAAACGGGAGACATATCTCCCGTATAAATACGGAAATAAAAGAGTGTATAATAATATACAATCATAAGAACCGAATATAGGTCCAAGGTAAATACTTCGCTCGCTAGCTGGTCAAATTGTACCCAAGTATGCATCACAAACCTGCCAACCGCATTAAATATAAACACGGAAGCCACAGTCACTGGGGAGTAACTCCGAGTTCTCCCAGCCACGAAATGTCGAGTTTTAATAAAACATGAATAACATAAAAGAAATGTATATGGAAAATACAAAACTTAACATATACGATATGCTTTTCATGTTATGAATCAAATAACTAACATATACCTAGCTATGAAAGCTATCATGTGAATCCGGATTAAACCATATATAATACGAGGTAGGGAAGCTGGTATGCTAGCTCAGAGGTTACCGTTAACATGGCCATGATACACTCAAACCCTAATCAAACATAATATCATGTGAATCAGTTAACAACCGGTAATCCAAAATCTATCAACCTTAGCCGGCTTGCATCTCACCTTCTAAGATTCATAGAATCATACAAACATGAAAGACCAATACGTCTAGAAACAGGCATAAGTTCTTAGGACCGTCAATAGTCGACTTCTGTAACTCGAGTCTATACCACAAGGTAGGAAAAAATCCTAGTCCTAGACTGATCAGACCTAGCGACAACAGCTAACCCATTCCCTGTCTCATTACCAACAGTACATGAGAATCTCTACTAGGCGACCCCCTAAGCAGAGTTGGCTAGTACTTAAGCTGGCTCCATTCCCAAAGTGGAAGCAATTAGGCAGCCATGCCCCCGGCTTGGTATCAAAAGGCCCAGGCCAGTGACACAAAAGCTATTAACCATGAACTATATACTCGTTAAAGATAGTAAGGCCTATCCATGTCATGGTCCAAGATACTCATTTAGAATTAGAATGGTCAAGACGCCATAGACTCATAATTCTCTATGGGTACTTAGTCAACACGACACCAACCATATAATTAAACAGTCACGGGAAAAACTTCCTATCATGTGACTAATTGCATAAAAACCATATTCAAATATCATATCGCCTCATATCTACTAAGGCTAATTCAATAATTAAATAAAACCTTACTTGAAGACAAATTCCCGACCCGAGTCCCGCGACGGGTCATCAGTCAAAACGGGGCTGACTAGATCTTAGTTTGACCAAACCCGTTTGGTCAAACCGGCTAGAAACAGAGTCGTTACCAATTAGACTTGAACATAAAAATCATCATATTCATTACATGTTTATTTTATTAAAACTTCTAACATGTGAAATATTAAATCTTACGAAAACCCGCATGACTTAAAGGATATCAAATTAAACTACGATCTCGTATTATAATTTCTAACATGTGAGAAATAATAATATATTGAAAACCTTTTAATTAAATAATTTACTTATTAAAATTTCCCACTTGCTAAATATTATAAAACACAATAAAATAACAATACTCAAAAACCGTCACAAGTCCAAGGGGACCCACGGTTCATTTTGGACCGGTTTTGGTCATCTTTTCTAAAAACCGTTTCTTAATATTTCCCGCATGCTTAACATATTTAAAACCCGTCAAAACAACAACAAAACAATCAAGTATCGACACAACCCACAAGGACCAAACATGGACCAACCAGACCGGGCTGGACCGGGCCTGAACCGGCCTGGTTTGGACCGGTTTCCAGCCATCAAAACAGCCACCCTACACGGTCCAACACCAACATCAATTCTAAATTATTTCTAATATGTTTTAATTAACAAACAACCATTTTAACAATCATCCATACAAAAATCATGATTATGAACAAATCATTCAAATATGTTAAGAACACTAATCATGCTAAATATTCATACAACATAATAAAAATAACTACTTATCATGTTACTAACTAAAACCGTAAATAA
Source organism: Heliosperma pusillum (assembly GCA_022085475.1). Lineage (NCBI taxonomy): Eukaryota > Viridiplantae > Streptophyta > Magnoliopsida > Caryophyllales > Caryophyllaceae > Heliosperma > Heliosperma pusillum. The sequence continues at coordinate 3,312 of JAIUZE010021684.1, read as the reverse complement.
CAACAACATAACTAGAAACAAAAGATATGTGACATTAATTCGTCGAGTAAATCGGAATCGTTACCTTAGCTAGCAAAATCAAGTAGCACCAAAAATAAGAAGTAAAGAAAACCCGTCTACTAGTCTTCTCCTAAAATATACGAGTCACCAAACTCGTCTTCATAATCTTCCCTTATAAGAAATGACAAGAATAACATTATTAGAATTAAAACTTGATTTTCCATAATTAAAGTGTTGAAAACGATTTTGTCGGAATTGGAAATAAAACGTACGTGGAGATGAAGAGCGGAGAGGAGACTCTAGATATATAAGTTAGGACGGATTTGAACAAGTAACGAAGGTTTTGTGATGATTTTGCTCAAGAACGATGAAGAACGATGAAGAACGATGAAGAACGATGAAGAACACCAAGAACGATTAAAGAAAGTATTAAAAAGGTATTAAGTTGATTTAGTGTAAAATGAAAAGATAATTAGTGAGTAATGGGGAGTGTGAGTGCCGTGTACATATAGAGGAAATATGGAGTCGGGTTTTGAAATTGTTGTTACGGAATTGACTCGGGTTTAATAATTGTATTACGATAATTGATTAGATATAATTATATATTAAGTTAATTAAACCAAATATCTAGATATTATGTTATTGTAATGAAAAGAAAGGAAAATATCTAGCCTTATTAGAGGAGAGGGAGCCGTGTAGAAGTAGGAGAATCGGGTCTGTTTTTGAAGCGATTTGCGTAATTTTCGTTGACGGATCGATAAAGTTAATAAATATCTTAGATATTATTATTAGTTTAATCATATTAATTAAAATATCCAAAGTGAGTGGAAAAAGATGACATGGGGTGTGTGACTCATGCCAAAGTCGGGTTTCGGGTTTGTTTCGGGATTTAAGATGACTCGGGAATAGTTAAATGACGTTCGGGTTAAAACCGTAAAAGTTATTCTTTAATTCCAAATAAATTCAAAATAATTATATTAAATTTTCATAAATCCAAATAAATCTTAATAAAAATAAATTAAAAATATTATTTTTTTTAAATAAAATTTCGGTCTTCAAAATTACAAGGCGAGTCGGAAAAAGTCAACGAAAGTCAAAGTTGACTTAAAAACGGAATTCTCATGGAATCTCGCAGAAATTCCAAATACGAACTCGGAAATTCAAAATTCAACTTGAAACAATAAATTCTATTTTAAAACTTAAGTTTGCTGAAAAGTATCCGTAAGATATTTTACTAGAAAAATAGGGTACTTTTCGGGTTGTTACAATCACCCCTCCTTAAAAGTTTCGTCCTCGAAACTTAGAAGAAGGAAAAGGAAAGTAACATATATGTAGGTCTATTTCAAAACTTTTAAAAATATACTTGTAATAAAAATACAGGGTCTTATCAATGGAACGGAAGGTTCTCGTCTGCAGTTAAGAACATCGACGTCCAAGTCAAAGACTTAAAAGATACATTTTCGCATCAATAAATGAGAAAACTAGTTATCAAACGTCTCCAATAACCAGTCTCAACACTCCTTGACAGTAAAATACTTGAAATCATAAAACATTTCCAAAAGCTTTTAGTTCAAAAATTTTATAGTAAAGGTAATAACTCTACTATCTATGCCTAAAACTTCTAACTAAAGCTTCTAATAATCTATTTATAAAAGATGATATTCGATAGAAGGAACGGAATATTCGAAAGAATAAATCGAATAGAAAGAGGAAAGAAAGAAGGAGATTTTGAAAGTTTTCTCAAGGATAGAAACACAACAAGATGACATTACACGAACGTAGAGCGACTCGAACTTCGAAATCACAATCGTGATAATAGGAGGTACGCCCAAACGATTATAAAGGACTAAAACGGGAAAGGATTGAAAGGTAGCGGATTGAATAAGGATCAATTTGAGGGAAGAGAGAGGAATGAACCACAATACTATCTTACAACTATGAAACTTCGAATGTTGATCGTAACTTGACAACACTAACTGCACCAGAATCTAGTTCTCAAGAGAGTGCAATATATCCTCAACCTTTTCAATCATCAGATTCCTTCCAAAATATTTCATAAACATGACACTTCGAGTAACAACTCCCAATTATTCACATTCAATTAGAATCTTCTAAGGTCCATCGGTACGGTAAACTCCATAACTAACAACCCATGAAAGATTCATTACGAACTCTAATCATCTTAGCTCCATCAAAACTCTTATTGAAAACCACCTTCAAAATATTTATAATTAGGGAAACAAAACCGCTAACAACCTCAAGGTAAAAGAGATTTACCATGAAATCCTTTGATCCAATTTATTCCAAAATTCATTACCCTAAATTATTAACAATGAACCTTCTCATCCACAAAAGTTGAATCCCAAAACCTCAAAGAGATTAGCCACACAAATCTTATTTCACTTAACTTTTGCCAAACATAGGGCAATGCGACCGTAAATCAATTTATTTATCTCTTCCAAACTCTCAATACATCGGTTTTCGCTTATAACAATATTCCTCAAGTTTGGTCATCCAAATCCAAAATTCCACAAGGTAATTATTCCCGTTAGGGTCCAACATTTAAAGACCATAATTTCCCAAGTAACACTTAAAGAATCACTAAAATTCTTAACCACAACTACCAACCATCATTATGATTATTTCGATCCTCAAAACGATATTGCAACATTAAGCTTTCATAGCTTAAAACCACTAGGAGAGTTTCATCCTAAGTTTATCCTCAAATCCTTATAATCATCTGAACATGAAACTAGCTTAATAGGATGGTTAGGTACCATATTCGAAACCTCTTCCTCAAGGTACCAACTCTCACCACCATAGGGTGAAATTAGATCTATACCATTTTCCTCAAATCACAAGTTCATTCTAACAAACACTAGTATTCCACAAGATTCAATGTTCTTCCGACTAAGCATAATATACCACAAACCGATGGTTATGACATCCATAAAAATGTTACAATTGGGAGGTAAGGATACCAATAGTAAGATGGAGGAACTATCTAGAGTAATTTCCAAGAGACAAATAGGTTGGAAGAGAATGAAACACCTAGATAGAAGGAAGAGAGCATAATACAATAAGGACGAGAGAATTCATAGATGAATAATAAATTCACTTCCATTAGGCTTGTAAATCTTCAAATCTTCGGTAGAGGATACTCCTTCTAGGTAACACAGATCTCTTCTACACGAGGTCTAACCATCTTCATAAGAAACAAAACAAATTAAGTTACTCCTAACAATTAGCATAAACAAATAGACTACAACAAAATCCTAATCTACCCATCTTACCCTTCTATCTCACGGTTTA
>JAIUZE010021683.1:0-17963 GCA_022085475.1 Heliosperma pusillum | reverse complement strand
AGATCTTCTTCGGGCTTGTGCTTTAGACTTTCACACTTCTTGGGAGAAGTGTTTGCCTTTGGTGGAATTTTCTTATAACAACAGTTATCATGCATCTATCAAGATGTCACCTTATGAGGCTTTATACGGTAGGAAATGCCGTAGTCCGGTTTGTTGGGATCAAGTGCAAGATGATCATATGTGGAGTCCCGACATCGTGACCGAAACAATTGATCAAGTTCAAGTCATTCGAGAACGAATGAAAGCCGCTCAAGATAGACAGAAATCCTATGCCGATGTTCGTCGTCGACCGCTTGAATTTGATGTTGAAGACCGTGTATTCCTTAAAGTATCACCAATGAAAGGAGTGAAACGGTTTGGAGGGAAAGGGAAGTTGAGTCCTAAATATATTGGACCGTTTCGTGTGCTTCAAAGAGTTGGTCCTGTTGCTTATCGCCTGGAATTACCTTCGAACTTGAGCAAAGTTCATGATGTGTTCCATGTTTCTCAGTTGAAGAAGTATATCAGTGATCCGAGTCATATTATTCAAGAAGAAGTGTGGACTTGGAACCTAATTTGGCTTTGGAAGAAAGGCCGATTCGTATACTTGAAAGGGCTAACAAACAACTCCGAAACAAGGTGGTGCCTTTAGTTCGTATCCTTTGGCGTTGTGGAAACGTCGAATCAGAAACTTGGGAACCCGAAGCTAAAATGTTAGCTAAATATCCCGAGCTCTTTGCGTGAGGTAAATTTCCTTCTTTCTTTCCTCTTCCTATTCGATTTAACCGTTCGAAGATGCCGTTCCTTCTACCGATATTCGTGACTGCTGACGAGAACCTGCCGTTCCGTAGATAAGACCCCGTATTTTATTACAAATATATTTTTAACAGTTTTGAAATAGACCTACATATATGTTACGTTCCTTCTTCTAAGTTTCGAGGACGAAACTTTTTAAAAGGAGGGGTGATTGTAACAACCCGAAAAGTACCCAATTTGCTTAAGCAATAGCTTATGGATACTTTTCAGTAGAACTTAAGTTTTTAATATAGGAATTTTTGTTCCGAGTCGTATTTTGAAATTCCGCGTTCGTATTTGGAATTTTTGAGAGATTTCATGAAAAGACCGTTTTTGGTCATCTTTGACTTTTCTTGACTTTTAAACCGTCTTTGACTTTTTCTTGACTTTTTAAAGTCGTCATTGACTTTTTATTTATTTTTAAGTCGTCATAAACTTTTCTTGACTTTTAAGTCATATTCGACTTTTCTCGACTTTTCAGTCAACTTTGACTTTCGTTGACTTTTCCCGACTCGTCTTGCGATTTTGAAGACCGAAAGTTTATTTAAAAAAATTATATTTTTGATTTATTTTTATTAAGATTTATTAGGATTTATCATAATTTAATATAATTATTTTGAATTTATTCGGAATTTAAAGAATAATTTTACGGTTTTTAATCGAACGTCATTTAACTATTCCCGACGCATCGTAATGCGCGCAACAAATCGAAACTCGACTTTGGCATGAGTCACACGTTGATGTCATCGCTTTCCACTCACCATTAGATGTTTTATTTATTTTGATTAAAATAATCAAAATATCTAGATATTTACTTACTTTATCGATCCGTCAACGAAGATTACGCAAATCGAGCAAAAACAGACCGAATCCTCACCATATCACACGGCTACTTTAGTGCTCTAATAGATCTTGATATTTTCATTTCTTTTGATTAATATATCATAATATCTAGATAACTATTTACTTTATCGATCAATTAACGAAAATTACGCAAAACGCTCGAAATCAGACCGAAAGTCACCATTTCACACGTCTACTTTAGTCCTCTCTTAGGCCTTGATATTTTGATTACTTTTCATTACAATATCATAATATCTTGATATTTGGTGTAATTAACTTTATCGTTAATTATATTAAATCGTTTACCGTAAAATAATTATTAAACGCGAGTCAATTACGTAACAACAATTTCAAAACTCGACATCTTTATTTGGCCTATATCTACACGGCTCAACCCACTCTCCACTCACCAACAACTTTTCATTTTTTACAACAACTCAAATAAAGATCAAAACATCACTTTATTTAATCGTTCTTCGTGTTCTTCGTCGTTCATCAATCGTTCTTCATCGTTCTTGAGCAAAACCTTTATAAAATCTTCGTTTCTTAATTAAATCCATCCTAATTTATATTTCTAGACTCTCCTCTTCGCTCCTCATCTTCACGTACGGTTATATTTCAATTCCGTCAAGATCGTTTTCAACACTTTAATTATGGAAATTCATATTTTTAGTTCTAATAATGTTTTCTTGTTATTTCTTATAGGGGAAGATTTTGAAGACGAGTTTGGAGACTCGTATATTTTGGGTGAAGATTAGTAGGAGGGTTTCTTATTATATATTTCTTATTATTATTTTGGTGCTAATTATTTTGGCTAGCTAAGGTAACAATTCCGTTTTACTCGACGAATTAATGTCACATAGGGTTTTAGTTTATGTTCATGTTATGGTTATTTAGGATTTGAGTTAGTAATATAGCCTTTAGTTTTATTTATTTGGATTTTGGTTCATCTTTATTTTTGGTTCATGTTTTTATGATTTATGGATTTTTAGTTAGTAATATGTTAAGTAGTAATTATTATGTTGTTTTATGATTTTTGATGATTTTTATGTTGTATGGAATTTTTATGATGTTTTATGATTCTTGATGATTTTAAGTTGTATGGAATTTTTATGTTGTTTTAGTGTTCTTGATGAATTTTGATGATTTTAATAAGTTATGATTTTTATGTTGTTTAGGAAATTTTAATATGTTAAGTGTTCTTGATGATTTTGGGATGAATTATTTTTAATCATGATTTTTGTATGATGGTGGTTAAAATAGTTGTTTGATGATTAAAACATGTTGGAAATATTTTGATGGATGTTGTTGTTTGGGAACCGTGTAGAGGGGAGGTGAACCGGACCAACCAGACCGGTCCAGGCCGGTTCAGACCCGGTCTGGGTTGGTCCATGGTGGGTCCGGGGCTTGGTCTTTGGGTTGTGTCGATGTTTGATTGTTTAATTGTTGTTTTGACGGGTTTTAAATATGTTAAGCATGCGGGAAAATATTAGGAAGCGGTTTTAGAATTTTTAGGCAAAACAGCCATTTTTGGCCAAATCAGGCCGTGGGGCCCAGTCAGGCCCGTGTCCAGGTCAGCCCAATTCAGCCCGTGGGTCCCACCTTGAGACTCGTGACGGTTTTTGAGTTATCGTCATTTTTATCGTGTTTTGTAATATTTAGCAAGCGGGAAATATTAATAAGTAAAATATTTAATTAAAAAGGGTTTCATTAAATTATTATTTCTCACATGTTAGAAATTATAAGACGAGACCGTAGTTTAATTTAATATCCTTTTAGTCAAACGGGTTTTGGTTATGATTTAATAATTCACCGGTTAGAAGTTTTATTAAAATAACATGTAATGATTATGTTGATTTTATGTCTATGTGATAAAGACTCTGTTTCTAGCCGGTTTGACCAAACGGGTTTGGTCAAACTAAGATCTAGTCAGCCCCGTTTTGACTGATGACCCGTCGCGGGACTCGGGTCGGGGATTTGTCTTCAAGTAAGGTTGGATTTAATTAATGAATTAGCCTTAGTAGATATGAGGCGATATGTTATTTGATTATGATTTATATGCAATTAGTCACATGTTAGGAAATGGTTTCCGTGACTGTTTAATTATATGGTTGGTGTCGTGTTGACTAAGTACCCATAGAGACTTATGAGTATATGGCGTCTTGACCATTCTAATTCTAAATGAGTATCTTGGACCATGACATAGATAGGCCGTACTATCTTTAACGAGCATATGGAGTTCACAGCTTGATAGCTTTTGTGTCACGGCCTGGGGGGCTTATCTCCAAGTCGGGGCATGGCTGCCTGATCCGTTTTGGGGACTGGAGCCAGCTTAAGTACTAGCCATCTCTGCTTAGGGGGTCGCCTAGTAGAGTTTCTCATAGACGGTTATGTCATGGGACGGGGAATGGAATAGCTGTTGTCGCTAGGTATGATCAGTCTAGGACTAGGATGTTTTCCTACCTTGTGGTATAGCATCGAGTTACAGAAGTCGTCTATTGACTGTGCTAAGAACTTATGCCTGTTTGTAGAAGTATTGGTCTTTCATGTTTGTATGATTCTATGAATCTTAGAAGGTGAGATGCAAGCCGGCTAAGGTTGATAGAGTTTGGATTACCGGTTGTTAACTGATTCACATGATTACGTGTTGATTAGGGTGTGAGTGTATCACGGCCATGTTTCTGAGAGGAACCTCTGAGCTAGCATACCAGCTTCCCTACCTCGAGTTATAGTTTATTATCGGTTTCACATGATAGCTTTCACATGCTAGGTTATTTGTTAGTTATCTGTTTCATAACATGAAAAGCATATCATATATGTTTAAGTTTTGTATTTTCCATATACATTGCTTTTATGTTATTCATGTTTCATTAAACTCGACATTTCGTGGCTGGGCGAACTCGGAGTTACTCCCCACTGACTGTGGCTTCCGTGTTTATATTTAATGCGGTCGAACAGGTGGTGTTGCATATTTGGGGTACATGGACGAGCTAGCGAGCGAAGTATTTACCTTGGACCTATATTCGGTTCATAGTTTGTATATTATTGTACACACTTTTATTTCCGTATTTATACGGGAGATAGGTCTCCCGTCTTGTAGATTTCTTTTGTATAATAGTATTTCCGTTTTGTAATGACCTTTTTATGTTATGACACCTTCGTTATGTATCATTATATTTCGTTTATGTATTTAAATAATTTTTTTATCTTTCCGCAAATTTGAGGGTGTCACAGAAATGAAATAGTTCAACAAACCAATAATTAAAATGCCATAATAAAAATAGAAGACAAATAGCAAAATATCGCCAAGCCCATCATAGGTCTCCTCTACGTGGTGGCTACCCTAGCTTCCTCGTAGATCCTCCTAGGCTTTCTTTGCCTTGTCCTTCTTCTCATGCCCTAAATGTGATCAAAAAGGGTGGTGAAAATCACAACTCGTATCAAAATACCAAAGTTGAGATTAGTATCAATAACAAAAACTTTGGGAAGAATCATTACCAACTGGAAGATCCCGTCCAGCTTTGATGTCTCCCAAATACTTGGAGCAATTACGCTTCCTATGGCCCGTACCATTACAATAATGACACTTGTCTTCCGACATGGCTCCCTTCTTGCCTTTGGAAGAGCTATTCATAATAGCTTTCCCTTTGCCTTGATAGGAGTGAATGGGCTTGCTTCCCTTGTCCCCTTTCCCTCCACTTTTCTTGAACTTCGTCTTGCTCTTGACATTGATATTCAAAACATCCTTAATTGAGCTAGCTTGAAAACCCATGTCACGTTCGGCGTGCACAAGCATCTTGTGCAATTCATGAACCGTGACAGTGGCATTTTGCATGTTGAAGTTCACCCTAAAGTTGACAAACCCTTTGATCTTACTTAAGGAGTGAAGTATGCGGTCAATGATGAGAGGCTCGGGAATCTCTATTCCTTGCTCTTTAAGTACCTCTACGTACTCAATCATTTTCAACACGTGAGGGCTAACATTATGACCCTCCTTCAAATTGAGGTCGAAAAATTGGGAGGCGGCTTCATATTGCAAAATTCTTGGAGCTCGTGAAAACATGGTCACGATCTTAGAATAAATTTCATATGCGGTTGCCATCTTTATGGCATTGCGTTGAAGCTCGCTATCCATCGAAAAGATCAAGACATTCTTGATCGCCGCCGACTCCTTGTGGTAGGCCTCATAAGCCTTCTTAGTGGCGTTCAATGACCTCGCATTTGGAGTGGGAGGGGCCGCGTCGGTTAGGTAACTTAGCTTACCGTCAGCTTCGGCGGCTAGGCGTAGTTGCCCATTCCAATCCGTGAAGTTTGAACCATTCTTATCAAGTTTACAACGATCCATGAAGGACCTTAGCCATGATACGGTGGTGAGTGGTGGAGGTCGAGTCTCGTTATTGTTGTTTTCCGACATTGCGAATTAAAAATGAGTTAGACTACAAAATAGAAAATGAAAGAAATATCAACATTCATCGTTTATAATATACTTGTAAAAATTTTAAACAAGTTTGACATTTATATAATGACCTCTATCCAATTACATAAATGATTCCAAGACCCAAATCCTATATTAACTCGGGTTTATGTGACCCACGGACTCCACGACCTTTATCAATATTATTTGGTGGGTTAACCCTTTAACCGATTCTACAATTCGAATTCTTGGTCGATGAAATACTATATTGTCATCTTTAGCCCGGAACACATGGGCCACGGACCCTAATCTTTTCGTTGTGTTCAACCAAATTTTGATGCAATAACGATTTATTGCCCCACTTACCCAACGTAATAAGTTTAGCACTTCGGTGAGCCGAACCTACTTCCTTACGAAATTGGGATTCATGGGTTCTATTATTTGTTAAGGCTAAGTCTCAATTACAAAAATAGAGGTCAAGTCAATTTATATTATCTATCTCCTTTTAAGTGAACTAAATAGGTGAACTATCGATAATTATAATTGACGCCGTCGATTGACTCGATAAAATGCATGTGTTGTTTAAGTGGCGATTTGGCATGCATGCAACATATAAATAAAAATGCAAGCATAAAATAAATTCCTAGTATGGCCTTCCTAAAATAATATAAAATCAAATTAACTATTACAAATTCGGAAACCAACTCCTTGGTCCCTTGAACTTCATTTGCACGCCTCCCAAGGACACCGTCTTTCTTTTGGAACGCCTTTCCAAATGGCACCGTCTTTAGGAAACTCCAGGATTACAAATGATATAATAAAATTACAAGGCTATTCTATTATACATTTGCAAAATAAAATGGAATTATACAATAAAAGTGATACGAGATCACATTAAATTACAACCGAATCAATATTCCCATACATTTCGGTAATATCGATTAAAAACTAAGGCCATACTAAGACAAATTACATAATTCCAAAAATTACATAAATCAAAATAACATTCATTCATTCAAAATGAAGCATAATTATATGTAAACTCATGCAATATTAATGTGCCAAATCGCTCTAATAACCTTATATCGTATATAAACTCTGTTTTATGGAAATGCGTGATAATAACCAATTAAAATCACAAATTAATACTTAAATCAAATTTAAGCCCAAGTTAATTACCCTAACTGTTTTAGGACTCAAAAATTAGTCTCCACTAATTATTTGACAATAATTCAACTCGGTTTTGCATTATTGCTCGGTTTTGACCCTTTTTAACATAACTTTTATGTAATAATTCCAAATTAAATTACAATAATTCATAAATTTGAAAAATAAAATTTTGAATATTCTGGAACATTTCTAGGAACATCTTCATGTCAAAATTTTGGTCAAAACGTTTCGAATCATTTTAGAGAAAAATATAGTTGCTATTAATCGATTTTATCAAATAAAATACTAAAACCACACGAAAATTAATATAATTAATTTTAAAATTATGAATCTGATATGTAAAATATTTATGCAACATATGATAATTTTTATCAAGCCAAAACTTCATTTTAGATATTTATGCCAAAATAATCACAATTTATGCCTTTTTAACCATTAAAATCATAAATCATGCAAAATAAATCATATTAATCTCAAATTTTACATACAGTAGGTAAAATATGCATGTGATATCATATTACAATTTCATGTCCATATTTGAATTTTAACTATTTTTAGTCATAAAATGTACATTTTACTCATTAAAATGGATTTATTAACCTAAAAATCATTAAATAAAGCAATAATCTTCCATAAATCATCAAAATGACCTAAAAACATTTTAGGACCAGAAGGTATTTCATGCTCAAAATTTCGTAAATTTATCATATAAATCACAAATTTTCTAGTTTTATTTTGTTACTTTAACTCGTAAAAACTTCATAAAACCGATTGCATGCAACATCCTATGCTCTGATAACAATTGTTAGGTTCATATACCTACTCATAAAACATTTCTTATGAAATACTAATTAACACTTTAATTTGTTTCAAGATCTAGTGCATGCAAGTTAAATAAAACAAAGTAAAGAAAGATATTGTTCCTTACATTGAGTATTATACGTAAATGGGCAAAAGTACAAGACTCCTTCTTGTAATTGTTCATGAGCTAGATGATTAAAGGATGAACTTTCAAAAGCTCCAAGAGTAGGAACCCTCCTATAAGTTGCACCTAGACTATCCCTTAATCATTCAAATACTTGTTATACTAGAACAATATATTAGTACCCTTAAAAACTGAAAGTCCTAGACCTCTAATTACACTCCTATAATTAGTTCATTAAATTACATTAACTTAATGATTTAGGATGTAGTTATCATGCATGCAAATATAAAAGCATAAAAGAAAAGATAAGACGAAAACATCCTTACATTGGGATTTTACGGTTCAATATGGGCACAATATGAACTCCTTGTTATTGTTCTTGAGCATGAAATTAATGGATGATCCTCCATAAAACAACCTCCAAAGTAGAAGGTCTCCTTCTTGTTGCACCCAAGATTAAACCCAAATAATCTTAGCTTATTATTAACTAGATAATAAGTAAGATAAATACTACTAATATTATTGTATTACTACACTAGTAATATGATATGAATATTAGTTTGCATGTTAGTTTTAGAGAGAAGAAGGAGGTTTTAGAGAGAAGGTGGAAAATAAGCAAAAATGAAGTTGTACAAATGAGAACAACTCTTGTTCTCTTATGTAGGCCTTTTTGGCCGGATGGTGCTAGCCCTTGTGGCTCTTATTTTGCTCATTTTTTTTATTCCCATGCAAATAGGTAGTGTGTGGGATTGATTATAATCATGTTCATGTCATAACTTGTCATAATCAATATGTTGTAGTGTGATACAAGAAATGAACAATCATCATTCTGCTTTTTCCACTACAATTTCGGTCCACATGGTGAAATGTAGTACATTTTGATTTTTGATATTTGTCTCACAAATACTTATAATCATATGTTTAATTATCTTATATAATTAAGTGTTAATTTGATCATATAACAATTATATGACACAAATTTCTAAACAATATGTACTTAACTTTTAAGTGATATTTTACCATTATATCTATATATAATGGATCCCATGCCCAGTTAATTTATTTTACAACTCTTTGTAAATATAATTAACTAATTACCTCTACCTCAAAATATATGCACTACCTCAACTAATTTAATGAATTAAAAATTAATCACTAAATTAAATCTTATTTAATCGTATTAAAATAAGACGTAAAATTTATTCAGTCAGTTATCGTATAATTGACTAATAAACTTAAGTGTAATGAGTTCCTAACTCAATTTCCAATAAATAACTCTCGTAACTAAACGTACATATCAAATATATGTAATGTTCTAATTAAATTGTATCGTATACAAATAATTAGTATTCTATTTGGGTCTCATCCTATAGGTGTGACCTAAAGGAATCAGTTGATCACCGCCGTTATACGACAATAACGTCAAACTCTAGTCAGCCGAGCGTTACCTATTTACGTTAATCAACTGACGTGGAGTATCAAAATATACTCATCATGCCACGTATATTCCAAATGAGATTTATTATATAAATGCACTATTTGTGGAGGACACTTACTCGAACAATCTCCCACTTGTCTGATACAAGTTGTGCATGTAGCAACACTATTGTGGAGGACTCCTACTTCAACAATATCACCCACTTGTCTCGACAAGTTGTGTGCTACCTATTCTCTTGTCTCTTTTGCGTCACATCCTGCAACAGGAGTTCAGTGCCAAGTTCATAGCCAAGACCAACCAACCTATGATCAGTCCAGCCACAATCCAATCCCAACCTCAACCTATGTCAAAAGCTACCTCAATGCATTGTACAGACCAGGCCCAAGCAAACAAGCCATGACACGAGCCATTGATAGCCATGACACGAGCCAGGGCAAGCCAAGACACAAGACAGACACACAAAACAAGCCAGTCAGCCTTCAGGAAAAGCATTCAGCAGCAGCACCTTGGGCAAGGTCCAAGGGTGACTTCCAAGCTTGGGAACTTCAAACCAAGGATGGGGCTTGGTCCTAGGGAGGGTCTATTACCTTTTTGCCCAGGGAACCTTCCTCAGAAAACGCCAGGATCACCCCTCAAAACAAGAGCCAAGTTCACCAGTCCAGTTCTCACCTATTCTAGAAGCAGTTCAGCTGTCACTATCAAAGTTTCCTCTTTTGGCCAAGCAGACTCGAGGGCTTTTTTGCTCAGACTTTGGGGACTAATACTACTCTAGTTTAGGACCAAAACACCAAGCAAAAGTCCACTATGTATCATATAACAAGCAGATGCAAAGCAACAAGGAACCTGTCATCTTCTGAACTACTTTTCTGATGTTTTACTTTATGTCAGTTTGTATCAGTTTGTAGTTGTTATTTTGTTTTCTTTTGAGGATCATTGTAAGCCTTAGATATGTTTGGACGTTCAAGATGTAACCCTATTGCCTATATAAGGCTTGTTTCTAATGAATAAAAGGCAGATTCTAAGTAAAACATAAAACTGAAACTTTGTTTCTGTTCAATTTCTCTTGGTTGTGTGCTTGAGATATCCTTCCTTTGCTGTGTGCTGGGAAGTGAGTCTGAGTCCTTCGCTGTGTGCTGGGATTGAGTCTCAACCCTCTACCATTGGCTTTGTGCTTTGGTCCAGGTCCTATCAATTTCAATTGCATTTTCAGTCAAGTAAATAGAGCAAACATAGAGTGTCTTAGCCATAGCTTACTTTGTCTTCATTTGTGCTTGTTTCCTTGATAATTTCAGTGCAAATTGGTATCAAAGCTTTGGTTTGTGAGTTCATTTACCCAACTACAATAAAAACATAAAAATCAACCATGAGTGAAGAGAGAATTGCAGGACTGGAGACCACAGTTCAAGGTTTCACCAGAACTGTGATGGAAGTCACAAGATCTGTTAATGAACTCCTTGATGGTCATCTTAACAATGACATGAGGGGAGCACCATTTCCACATGGTGGAGGAAGAAGGAGACAGCCTGTTGAACAAGAGGAGGTGTCAGACTCAGATGGATCAGATCAAAGCATTCTCAGGCATCATGACAAAGACATAAAGGTAGAGATTCCTGACTTTCTAGGTAGCATGAACCCTGATGATTTCCTAGATTGGTTAAGGTCTGTAGAAAGAGTCTTTGATTTTAAAGGATATACTGATAGAAAGGCTCTTAAGGTTGCTATCATGAAACTGAAGGGATATGCCTCACTGTGGTATGAGAACATGAAAACCTTGAGGGTTAGGGAAGGGAAAGAACCTGTTAAGTCATGGCTCAAACTAAAAAGAAAATGAGAGCTAAGTTTGTATCTAGAGACTACACTCAGGACATGTTCATTAAACTCACCCACCTGAAGCAAGACCAAAGATCTATAGAATCTTACCTGAGGGACTTTGAACAACTCACTCTGCAATGTGAGGTTGTTGAGAAACCAGAACAAAGGATAGCCAGGTTCTTAGAAGGGTTGGATGAGAGGATTGCTAGTAAGGTTAGACTGCAGAACATATACTCCTTTGAGGAGGCTGTTAACTTGTCCTTGAGAGTAGAAAAGTTGGGCAAAGGGAAGACTAGTGCCTCTAAGACACCATCTAGAGCATCTACTTTCAAACCTTATGTAGGAGTAAGGATAGGGGACCCTTTAATCCTTGCCAGGACCCCTGTCAACACTGATAAAGGCAAGGTTGTTGACTCAGCCCAAAAGAAAACTATTGATCGTGCCTGTCGCGAGCCCGGATACAAAGATAAATTACCCAGACTAGGCTAATAACAAATTAATGTAATTTGGGAAGTAGGGGTCGATCCTCAGGGAGATGGTGTTTCCTATAAGATGTGAAGTGTCTCGCAATTTAGTTTTATCTAACGAAAATCTGGGTTTTGGAATTTTGATATCTAAACTAATATAAAGCATAAACAAAAACAAAATAAAAACAAATGAAAACAATAAAGCAAATGATGAAAAGCATCTAGGGAAGTAGGTTCACACATGTAGATTGACATATTGATGCAATTGGATTTGGAACATGCGAATAATTCATTGTGAGTTCGTAAGAATGATGTGTTCATTACAATCATAGATCAGATGGTCTAGCAGGCTTTTAGGCGATTTACTAGGTCTTAATCCACCATGTCGTGCTTTGTCTATTCAATTCGCGTATCTATACCTTGGAAAAGAATTCCATTCTAGTCAATGATTTTCGGCCAGAAATCGTTAACTATCGTTACAATCCAAACATGCATAGACACAACGTTTTAAAGACACAATTTCTTTATCCAATTATCATCTTTTAATCAATCTAACATGGCTACCCTACACCCTAGAAAGGTGACTACTTACTCATGATAATGTTTAAATCTAAGATGATATTAACAAGAACTAGGATAGGCATGTTTAGTTGGTTTTGACAATATTATAAGACTCTCTATGTGGCGATAATAACGACGCTAATTGACAATCTAGGAAATGAAATGACGATTATAACAACATGAAAATGAATCTAAGATAATATGTAAAGAGAATAACAATCAAATGGAAAACAATAAAGGACATTAAACAAAGGATAAAGTAGAAATACCTATATGACGATCAATGACGATAATGACAACAATAATAGAAAATCCTTGCACATAATAATTGATCCTTGAATTACAACGCTTGAACCCAACAAAGTAGATTACAAAGATTGAAACTCTTATTGATCTAAACTAATGTTTTGATATGAAATGGACAGAAATAAACTAAGAACTAAAGACAAAAGAAGAAAATGATCTAAACTAGAAAGACTATACTAAAGAGAAAATGTAAGAAGAGAAGAGATGTTGTGTGTGAGATTGATGATTTGAGAAGAGGGGCTGGAGCATCTATATATAGCATTAGGGTTTTGTGGAGAAGGAGTCAAGCATTGAACATATAGGACAAAAATAGGAAGTTGAAGCATTTTGTGCGGATCTGCAGGGATCCCCGATCGGGTACACACTTACCCAATCGGGTAAGTTGTATTCCAGGTCCTTTGACTAACGTTTCATCTCCCTTTGCTTTGACTTGACTTCCATCATCCCCCTTGACCTCTTCAATCGGGTTTGTTGATAGGGTTTGATGTAAAGCGATGAATTCTTCCGTCTAATTGATTGATCTTCCGACAACTAGGAAACTGTCTTTGCTTCTTCTCTCTTTTGAATTAGTGAACCTTCTCGAAATGCCTTTCACTTGGTCAAGCTTGCTTCTCAAATCGTGGGGTTCTAGGCAAATGCTCGGAAATATAGAAAAAGGGCGTAGAAACGTCACTTTCCCTACAAAATAGGTTAGAACATAGGAATTCGCCTAGAAGACGATATTAGCTCATAAAGTGGCTTAACAAAGCACAAATGACATAAAAACCGAGCTAAATTGGGGGTTAAAACCATACAACTATTCACTTATCAACTATCCCTCTCAAGAAATGTTTTCAGTGTCAAGGTTATGGACACTTTGCTAGAGAATGTCCATCAAAAAGGGTCCTTAGCACTATGGAAGTTGTGCATTGGGGAGAGGATGAGGTGTTGGTGTGTGATGATGAGATGGAAGAGCCTGAAGTAGAGGCTAATGAAGAATTGATTGAACCTGATGCTGGGTTAAGCCTGGTGACATGGAAGGTAATGCACACACAACCCCAACCCTTAGAGGAAGATCAAAGACACTAGATCTTTAGGACCAGGTTTACCATTAAAGGGAGGGTTTGTAACCTGATTGTGGATGGAGGTAGTTGCACCAATGTGGCTTCTAAAACACTGGTAGATAAACTAACATTTCCCACCAAAGACCACCCTCAACCTTACAAGCTTAGGTGGCTGAACAAAGGGGCTGAAGTAAGGGTAGATCAACAGTGTGTTGTGCCATTTTCTATTGGGAAAGGATATGCTGATGAGGCCTTGTGTGATATACTGTCCATGGATTCCTGTCACCTTCTATTGGGTAGACCTTGGGAGTTTGATAGGGATGTTGTCCATCAAGGAAGGGAAAACACTTATTCTTTCAGGTTTGGGAAGAAGAAAATCATCTTGGCTCCTTTACCCCCCATCCTGAAAGGAAACCCTCCACTCTTAACTGATGCTGCTAAGGAGGTTGTGCTGTTGAGTGAATCAGAAATGGAGTAAGAGTTAAATGATCTCAGACCAATCTATGTCCTTCTCACCAAGGAGGTTGGGGAAGGTTCTAACCAGGTGCCTGAAGAGGTACAAGCCTTGCTGAAAGCCTATGAAGATGTTTTCCTTGCTGAACTGCCTAGTGGGTTACCCCCACTGAGGGGAATTGAGCACCACATTGATTTGGTGCCTGGGGCTGTCCTTCCAAACAAGCCTGCTTACAGAAGTGACCCCAGGGCAACACAAGAGCTACAATATCAGGTGGGAGAGCTGCTTAGCAAAGGGTATGTCAGGAAATCTCTCAGCCCCTGTGCTGTGCCAGCATTGCTAGTGCCTAAGAAGGATGGAACTTGGAGGATGTGTATAGACAGCAGAGCAATCAACAACATCACCATTAAGTGGGGTTCAAGTGTTTATCAAGATTGATCTAAGGCAAGGGTATCAAGTAAGGATTAGAGCTGGAGATGAGTGGAAGACTGCATTCAAAACCAAACATGGGCTGTATGAGTGGTTAGTGATGCCATTTGGGCTCTCCAATGCCCCTAGCACCTTCATGAGGCTAATGACAGAAGTATTGAGGCCCTATTTGGGAAAATATATTGTGGTATACTTTGATGACATTCTAGTCTACAGTTCAAGCAAGAGGGAACACCTACAACACCTGAAGTTACTATGTGAAGTTCTGAGGGAGAACAAGCTTTATGGTAAGCTGGAGAAGTGGACTTTCATGCAACCTGAGGTACATTTCCTTGGGTTCATTATCTCAAAGGATGGAGTAGTTGTTGACCCTGAAAAGGTCAAGGCAATCAAGGATTGGCCCACCCCCAAGACAGTAACTGAGGTCAGGTGTTTTCATGGGTTAACATCCTTCTACATAAGGTTCATTCAGGGATTCAGTTCCATCATGGCTCCCATCACAGAATGTATGAAGAAGGGGGATTTCACTTGGGGAGAAAGGGCAGAGAAGTCCTTTAATACCATTAAGGAGCTGCTGTGCAGGTCCCCTATACTAGGCTTGCCTGATTTTAACAAACTGTTTGAAGAGGAGTGTGATGCAAGTGGGTTGGGAGTTGGGGCAGTACTGGTTCAAGAGAAGAGACCCATAGCCTATTTCAGTGAGAAGCTAAGTGGAGCTAGATTGAACATAAATAACCTATTTAACTTGTTGAAATAAATAAAGGATCTTATCGATATAAAGACACTTTTCTAATTGCCAAGCTAAAATCTTCTATTCCACAATAGATTTTGATTTTAGTATACATATTGCCCTCTTTCATCCAGCATTAAAATCCAACCATTCCTTTCAAAAAGGTAACACGAATACGTTACTCACAACGAGTGATACGTCATTCACGTGGAAAACAATTTCTCCCACTGAACTTCATGTCTTTACATGATAATTTTAACTCCCACTTAACTTCATGTCTATACATGACTTTAATTCCCACTGAACTTCATGTCTACACATGAAATTAGTTCCCACTGAACTTCATGTCTACACATGAAATTTCGACAATTCGAGTGAAAAACTTCTTATATCTCATAATAGAAAAGATCATCATAACCTCTAGGTTGATACCTTAGGATTGTGTCAGGTACACATCCTTTTCCAAATCCCTATTTGGACATGTGGTTCTTGTTGTGTATCTTGTACACACCTACTATGAGGTATTTCACTGATGATTTGGATCTAAGCATAGTTACGCATTAACTTAGCTTCTGAAGATATCTACATGTCTATCCATGCAACTATAATTGGACAATTCCAAATAAATCATTTCTTTGCATAGATTCAATTTAGTTTCATAAGACTCTTATGTTAGAAAATCGAATTTTAAAATTTCTAGGTACTTCCACTTCATAGATCATAATCTTATTATATCAAGAACATTTTCTTTTGGTCTCTTCACTAGTCTAAGGATTCACCTAAGAACGCTTTCTTTTGGTCTCCTCACTAGTCTTGAGTCTAACCTAAAAACATTTTCTTTTGGTTTCCTCATTAGTTCCTAACCAAAGCTCTTGATACCGCTTGTAAGTTTCTTAAACTCGATATTAGACATTTCTAATATCATTTTACTAATATTTTACTCTTAAACCATTTATACCTTATGTATGCATAACATATAAATACAAAGATAAGAACAAACATATTTCTTACATTGACTTGAACAGATTTTGGGCACAAAATAGGACTCCTTCCTACTTTGTTCTTAAGCTTAAAATATGAGGGATGAATGTGGGAAATATCGGTATACATCCCTTTAAATTTTTCGAATTACAATGAAATTATAACTATATGAATTTCTAGTCATAAATGAAATTGCATAATATAAACAAGAGATTAAGAAATAACCTTCGGTCCTAGAAAAAGGCCTAAGAACAAATACCAAAGTAGGTATTCTCCTAATCGTTACACCAAGATGGTTCAAGAAATGCCTTCGTCGTGCTAGATCGAATACCCAAAAATTACTTCTAATTTTGTGTGTATATTGATGATGAATATGAAGATGAATAAGAGAGTCAAAAATCAGAATTTTTCTTCCTCTTTTCACTTGTGTGTGCCGTCACTTTTGGAGTCAATTAGGGTTAGTAGAAAAACTTATTTCTCTCCCTATATGTGCCG
Organism: Heliosperma pusillum; assembly: GCA_022085475.1. Lineage (NCBI taxonomy): Eukaryota > Viridiplantae > Streptophyta > Magnoliopsida > Caryophyllales > Caryophyllaceae > Heliosperma > Heliosperma pusillum. The sequence continues at coordinate 1,121 of JAIUZE010021683.1, read as the reverse complement.
TGAGATCAAGAGGAGAGAAGAAAAACCTAGTTTCCTTATTTAACTCAACCTCTATTTGGTAGTTAGCATCTCATTTTAATATGTACATCATGCAATATGTATTCTAATTATTACTAGTAATGGACCGTCACATAAACCGAGTAATGCCGGACCAATACACTATAATAATATCGTGTAATACGTATCTGCCAACTTAAATATAACAGTTTATATTTAGTTTAGACCAACATTATATACATTGATTAAATATAACATTTTATATTCAATTACCAGCTAACATTATTTAATCGTTATTAAATAATGTATCATCAATCACATTGACTAACCTTTTAGTCAAATGACACGAACTAACATTTTAGTCATTAATAAGGCATCAATATGATTATTTTATCAAAAATCACATCTCTCAAAAAACCTATAGGTGTTGGACTTTTAGGGATCAGTTATCACCGCCATCTGTATGACAATAACGTCAAACTTATCTCGCAAGCCAACCGTTATCGATAAACGTTAATCAACTGATTATAATACAAAGTATACCCTGTGAATCGTAGTTGTTATCACACTAACTGTGGAGGACACTAGCTCCAACAATCTCCCACTCGTCCTTACAAGTGTATGTGCAATAACCGATTCTCATATCCTTAAATTTCTCCCACTCAATGTAAAACAATTTGCAAAGTTCGCATTCACAAAGGTCGTATTTTACAAGTAATCAGTATCAAGAGTGGTTTTCCCGACTAGAGAGTAACTCAACTAATAAACTAATTATTATTCGAGCATGGCCATGCATTTTAGTTACTACTCCTCGAGTGGCCCTGAGAAATAACAAAACCTGATAAAGGGTTGGATATTTACCTCAACTCGAAAGCAGATGTAAGCACAGTAGGAAATGACCCAGTAAAAAATTTCTTGGTATCCTGTTACGGTCGACCGTGAGAAAGAAACCAAAGTCACCCAAAAAACTGCCTTAATCTCAAGAAACAGTCGAAAGTCAAAACAATCGACTCTAGGAACACTATGGACGTCCAAACCACGACCTGGCACCGAATGTTGTTAAACATGTAGGACTCCATAACGTCGTCACGAATTACAATGTCCTACGAGGTATCATTATAACT
>JAIUZE010021682.1:0-38743 GCA_022085475.1 Heliosperma pusillum | reverse complement strand
TTATGTATAATATTATTTCCTTTTTGTTATGAACCTTTTTCTTTAAGACACCTTCGTTATGATGAATATATTTAATGATAGGTTTCGGTTTTAAAATTTACCGATTTTCACTAAAGTGAACCTATTAGAAACGTATTCTCATCTTTTATTTATTTAAATTATTTTTTTCCTTTCCGCAAATTTGAGGGTGTCACAGTATCCGTAAAATATTTTTACTAGAAAAATAGGTACATTTCCGGGTGTTACAATCACCCCACCTTTTAAAAAGTTTCGTCCTCGAAACTTGAGAGTAGAAAATAAATGTATCAAGGACAAGAATCGATTTTCAAAATCAACAAGAAAGCTTTTACAAGGGAAACATTTATGAAACGAAGTTCTTCTCGAAAACAATTTAAAGAGAATTTTCATAAGTGTGAAACTTTATTTACGAATCACAAGAGTGCCCGTCGTGAACAAGAACTCTAGCTATCAAAAATCAAATTAGTGAAATCGAAATTCAAAACAACGTTAGTAAGTGCAGGACTAGTCATCAGACGTCTCCAATAACAAGTCCAAACATCCAACCAAACACAAAATCCAAATATAAAAGCGAAAGAAATCTATTTTCTTCAAAGAGAGGGTACACAAACCATCTTTAGACTTCTTTGAAACGTTAAATTAGAAACATAATATGGAAATTTTAAGATTTTCTCAAAGATAAAATCAAAATAACAAGACATTACACGCACATAGAGCGACTCACACATCTCACACACAATTTAGAGTAACAAAACATATACAAAACACGCAAAAACGAACAAATCGAACTCTTAGGGATAGGAAGATCTACAAGAATTCGACATTACTAACTCTACTAATAAACCAAATCCTCAAGAGAATGCAATTTACCCAATTTGCAACTCATCATTTTCAATCATCAGAAATCCTACAAAAATATTCCATAATCACGAGATTTCAAGCCAATAACCTAATTATTCAGATCCATTTAGTATCCACTAAAGTCCATCGGCACGGTAGACTCCACAACTAACAATCCACAAGGTAAAGGAGACTTACCATGAAATTCCCTTGATTCAATTTACTTCAAACTCATTATCCTAACTTTGCAATGAACTTTCTCATCTTCGAAAGTCAAAACACAATCAAAGCAACAAACATAAATATCTAAGATTCAACTAGCCTCATCCAAAGTCTCACGACAAGGGAAATCCACAATCCATTATCGATTATAATAATTCTTTAATACGCCATAACATCCTTAATTCGATCATTACTACGCTCGAAGCTTCAAATATAAATAGTCACATTAGCAAACTATGGAGGTTACTAATCCTCAAGATGAATGGGTTCACCATTCTATCTCTATATTCCGTAACAACTGAGCACTCACTATCCAAAGCTTGCAACGAACATTTCTTAATCTCCAATATGATTCCTTAAGAATAAAAGAGAATTACTAATTCCAAACCACAAATGGCCAATTACTTGGCAATCAAACAACCATTCAAACCATCTAGATCATCTAAAACTCAAAATGAATAAATTTTCATTTATGACAAAACTCCTCAAACTTTGGGTACCGACTCAATTACCCTAAAGCAAAGTCTCTTTTAAAATCCACCAATTAGAGACATCTAATTCCCAAATGATATCTCAAGCAACCGATATAATACTCAACAACAACGAATATCATCTCGCTCAACTTGATTCCCAAAATAGCACTACACTAGCAAGCTCAATAAATGAAGCCACCAAGAGAGTACAATACCACCAACATATTCATCCTAAGGTTTAAATCCCAATCCTATTCATGATCCAAATCAACACGAAGCTAGCTAACAACCTAATCACCTCACCAGAGGAAAGACAATGACACCATGACATTGGAAACGATAGGAGATTTCGAGGGAAACACGAACGCGATAAGATCGGACGAAATTAGAGGAACGCTAGAGGTAGGGAGCCAAAAGTTAGATATTGGATAGATATAGCTATGAAGGTAGCCAAGCAAAGGAAGAGATAAGAGAAAACAATTTCCTAGGAATCAGGCTTAGTAAGAACTTGCATGAAAGGAAATGGAAAGTGATAATGGCACGAGAAAAAGGTTTAAGGTTTATTCCACAAAATTCCCTTTTTAAACTCAGGGCGATAGCAAAGCAAATCATCTCAATAACAAAGGTCTCTTACAAGGGTCCCTCGTACCACAAATCATCGGAGTAAGGTACACCTAGTTTTAACAAATCGATTACAACCCAATTCATCCACCCTTTCATATAACACGGCTTCCCAATTGAGGAATTGCAACTTAAGCATAATAACATTCCTTTAGTTCAAATATTCAACACAACCTCAAAGGTTTCTTTACCTGAAGGACTAACAAATACTCTCTTATACTCGGTCATTTCCGAGTCTATAGCCCACGAGTTCATTTTTATCAAAGTACAACCTCAAGTCAAACATCATCATTAACGTCCCAAGGTATTTCCATCATAACTCACATCATAATCCTCAAGTAATATGGTTCAACTTACAACGAAACCTTACTACTTCAAACGAGTCTCCGACACCATAAGATAAGATCATATCTTTAAATCCAAGAACTATAGCCAAATGCTTTTTTTTTTCACCAAGCCTATACTCTAACACATAAACTAGAATCCACAAGAAGTCACTTAGTCTCAAAAGCATTTTACAACTCAAGGCATCATTCGAACTCCTAAATTCAAAAGATTAAACCGCTAATGGGTTAAGAAGTCTTAGCCAACTCATTCTATCTTACGCCATCAAATATCATGAACTATCCACACATTAGTCATGACAAGCATCAAGCATTAAAATCATCAAACTTATCTTACTACCTTTCCTTAGAGATACAATCAATCACCACTATAGGGTGAATTTAGATCTACACCATTTTCCTCAAATCACAAATTCATTCTAACAAACACTAATATTCCACAAAGTTCAAAGTTCTTCCGACTAAGTATAAGATACCACAAACAAATGGGTATGGCATCCACAAAAATGTTACAAGAGGAAGGTAAGGATACCAATGGTAAGATGGAGGAAATATCAAGAGTAATTTCCAAGAGGCAAACAAGATGGAAGAGAAAGAAGCACCTAGATAGAAGGAATAGAGCATAATACATTAAGGACGAGAGAAAACATCGATGAGGAAGAAATACACTTCAATTAGGCTTGTCAATCTTCAAATCTTCGGTAGAGGATACTTCTTCTAGGTAACACAATTATCCACCTTAAGACGGTAGATATAAATAAACATAACATCACTCAAAACAATCAACAAACAAGTTAGAACCTAACAAACATCAAGTACACCAAAGACTACCAACTTAGGTCCTTAAGTCTACCCATCTCTCATTTATTATTTCAAGGTCAAGTATTTTAAGTTTAGGGTTCACGTGTGTGCGTCGGGAGCGATAAAGCTCTGATACCAACTGTGACATCTCTCGAGAATGCGGAAATATAAAACAAACAAGCATGTGAATTATATAGCGGAAATATGAAGTTTTAAAAACTTTTATATATGCAAGGAAAGAATACGAGGAGTGTCAAATATTACAAACTAAAGTACGAATTATACTACATCAAGAGACGAAGTCTCTCCAAAATGTTAACAAGTAAAAGTGTTTAGCAAACGAGCTAAAATCGTCTAGAGGTGTTTTAATCCAAAGACAACGCCCGCTAGCTCACACCCGAACCCAAAATGTCAAGCAAAAAGCCAACCATTCAAGCAACCTGTTCATTCATGAAAAACATGAACGCCATAATCAGTGGGGAGTAACTCCGGGTTCTCCCAGCCATATCACATTAAACGTACATAAAAGGAAATACAAAAGTAGAGCATGCATACATATAGATATACATGTGAGATACGATAAGGATAGATAGGCAATCCAATATATAATGATAAAAGCATATGAAGTACAAGTTCGAATCCATCATGCTATACAAAGACTCGGGGAAGGCACTCTTAGGCAGACGAATACGCTCACTAGGGCTTGCATCTCACCGTTAGCGGTATAAGTTTGATAAGATTGAGACTCGACAAACAAACCATGCCAAGTCATCGAATGACCATGAATATCAATCATGTAATCACCCATCCACACATAACAATACAATGACGATGCCCAATCATGCAATGACCATGAATAAAATCATGAAATCACGCATTCAAGAACAACGACACAAAGACAACCTCTCTCACGGTTAATGAAACGCACTAGCACCGTGTACATGGCAAGTATGATTAATGGGCATCCACAGAAGAAAAGCCTTCCCTGAACGCATACACGATTCAATCCATTTCGTATATGTAGACTAATTTCCTCCTGGTAGGACGACGATAATAATACGATTCCTAATCTAAACCTGGCCAGATTCTCGGAATACACGTTTTCCGATTCGACATGCGATGACGTTTCGCATCCAAGACTCGGTCAATCATAGACGCCGAGTACCCCAAATTCGGTAGATCAATTCACGAAAGAGGCGGAAAAGAGCACAAGCCATCATAACAAGCGGTACGCTACATGCAAATAACACCACCTCGCAAGTACACAACATTTGACGGCCGGGTCGATCAACGCATAGCGTTCAACTCCCAACAACGTCGTCATATGCCCACTAACACATGCATTTAAGCAGTAGGATACCTCTCCGTTCCGACATTCCAGCCTTACGAACGGGAAGGTAGCCAAGGGAATGAGAGTACAAAGCACAAGACAAAATAGTGCTCAAACCGTATCATTTGTAAAAACCGACTCAAAGTGGGAACATACCAAAAAACCGTCACAAAACATGAGAATAGGGAATCATATAAGTTTAAATATGATAAACATGAGTCAATACATGATACATAAGCATTAGAACAAGTTTATGAAGCATAATGAATAAAAACATAGATCACCTCTCCAAAACAACGTTGTTTGGAAACCAACGAAAACAAGGGTCCATTTCAAACGGTCATAACTAGAGTTCTAGACATGAAAATGAAGAAATTTCAAATGGAGGTGATAGCTTATCCTCTTACGGTTCCAACGAGATGTCACAAGCCCAAAACAAGCAATCAACGAAGGAGATATGATCATTTTGCGAAAAGGGGTCAATGCAGGAAAATTACTGTCGGCAGCGAGTGACGCTGCCTGCGTCACCACGACGCAGCCTGCGTCACCACGACGCAACCTGCGTCCTATTCGGACAGGTACGAGTCACACAAATCTCCACAATTTCACTAAGGCATAACACAAATATCATCTATCATCACAATTCATCAATTCTCATATCAATTATCAACTAACAACAACCATCATCAACAACACAATTCCTAAAATTACTAATCATATTCTAAATACGATTTCTAACATGGAAAACACATTAAAACACGTAAATGATATCGAGTAACCCTTCACCGTTACCTTTTCGCGTCTTTAAACGGTTTCTAAACCTTCCTAGTCTCCACCTACATACAATTAGATAATAAAAGATGAATATCATTCACCTTAAGAAAGACGGATAATTTAAAAAGCGAGAAAGACGGTAATTTTATTACCAATACGGATAGAGGAAGCTAAGAGGGGAAGAATAAGACGAACTTACGTGAATTTGAGCGAGAAATGAATTAGTAGTGACGATTCTAAACTTGGAATAATATGGAGGCTAGGTTTTGGTGTTTATGGTGAGGAAGAAGAAGATTGAGTTGTGAGGGAGTTAGGGTTATGAGGGATTATATGTAGGGTGAGTAAGTGGAAAAGTCAAGAAAAAGTCAAAGACGGCTCAAGACGGGTTTTAAATGAAATCTCGCGGAAATTCCAAATACGAACTCGGAAATTCTAAATTTGACTCGGAAAATTAAATTTACGATTAAAACTAAATTTCACTGAAAAGTATCCGTAAAATATTTTTACTAGAAAAATAGGGTACATTTCCGGGTGTTACAAAGCCATTTTATGAGCTAATATCGTCTTCTAGGCGAGTTCCTGTGTTTTAACCTGTTTTGTAGGGAAAGTGACGTTTCTACGCCCTTTTTCTATATTCCCGAGCATTTGCCTAGAACCCGACGATTCGAAGAAGAAAGCTTGACCATATGTAAGGCATTTCAAGAAGGTTCACTAACTTAAGAGAGAGAAGAAGCAAAGACGATTTCGTAGTTGTCGGAAGATCAATCAATTGGGCGGAAGAATTCATCGCTTTACATCAAACTCTATCAAACAACCCGATTGTAGAAGTCAAGGGGGATGTTGGAAGTCAAGTCAAGCAAAGGAAGATGAAACGTTAGTCAACCGCTTCTAGAAGACCACATACCCGATCGGGTAAGTGTGTACCCGATCGGGTATCGTTGCTGATCCAAGCATGACGGCTCCTTCTTCCTTATTTTGTCCTATGTGTTTAATGCCCGACCTCTTCTCCACAAAACCCTAATACTATAAATAGATGCTCTAGTCACACTATCTCTCACACAATCTAATCTTATATCTCATACAATCTTCTTACATATCTTCTTTAGAATAATCTTTAGTTTTCTCTTTAGCTTTAGTCTTTCTAGTTTAGATTATCTTCTACTTTTGTCTTTTGTTCTTAGTTTATTTCTGTCCATTTCAGATCAAAACATTACTTTAGTTCAATAAGAATTTCAATCTTTGTAGTCTACTTTGTTGGGTACAAGAGTTGTAATTCAAGGTACGGTATTTCTATGCGAAGGATTTCTATTGTCGTTATCGCTTTCATTGTTGATCGTCATCTAGGTATTCCTAATTTATCCTTTGTTTATTGTTCTTTATTGTTTTCCATTTGATTGTTATTCTCTATTCATATCACTTAGATTCGTTTTTATGTTGTTATAATCATAGTTTCATTTCTCAGATTGTCATATAGTGTCGTTATTATCGCCACATAGAGAGTCTAAATTATTGTTAAAATCAACTAAATATGCCTATCTTAACTTTCATTGTTAATATCATCGTAGACATAAACATAATCATGAGTGAGTAGTCACCTTTCTAGGGTGTAGGGTAGCCATGTTAGATTGATTAAAAGATGATAATTGGATAAAAGAAATTGGCTTTTAAAACATTGTGTCTATGCATGTTTGGACTTTAACGATAGTTGACGATTCTTGATCACAATCATTGACTAGTATGGAATTCTTTTCCAAGGTAGACATACGAGATTTGAATAGACAAAGCATGACATGTGGATTAAGACCTAGTAAATCGCATAAAAAGCCTGCTAGACCATCTGATCTATGATTGTAATGAACACACCATTCTTACGAACGCGCAATGAATTATTTGCATATCCTAAATCCAATTTCATCAATATGTCAATCTACATGTGTGAACCTATTTCCCTAGATGCTTCTCATTATTGTTAAATCATCATTTGCTTTATTGCTTTCATCTTTAATTGCTTTTATCTTATTTTCATTTATGCCTTTTGTTAGTTTAGACATCACAATTCCAATACCCAGAAAATCATTAGATAAAACTCAATTGTGAGACGATTCACAATCCATAGGAAACACCATCTCCCCGAGGATCGACCCCTACTTCCCTAATTACATTAATTTGTTATTAGCCTAGTCTGGGTAAATTATCTTTGTATTGGGCTTGCGACATGCCCGATCAGTAAGTGGGGTAATAAAGGTTATTATTTCGAAATTTGGATTGAGCTCAACGGAAGTATTCGCTGTTGGAGTAAATGTCCTCAACAATAGTGCGATCACATAATTAAATCTCAATGATAAGAATACAAAGGGATGATGAATATTATAGTCAACTGGTCAACATAAATCGGTAACGATTGGCTCAATTGAGTTTGACGTTACTGTCGTATGACGGTGGTGATCAGTTGATCCCTTGAGGTCACACCTAAAGGACAATCCCCTAATCATGTACATTAATTAATTGTATAGTGATACAGATTAATTAATCCCTTAAAATGAACCAAGTTTAAATTGTGAGTGAGAAATATATCTTATTGTAATATGATTAAATAAGATTCATTTTGGTAATTTAATTGTTATATTACTAAGAATGCATTATGTTTATGAAACATTTGAGATAAGTTAAATTGGTCGATTATAATTACAAACTGTTGTAGATTATTTTAACCAAATATGAGAGGACCCATTTTATTTACATGTAATTATAAAATGTGACTTAAAATGTTAAGTCTAATTTATTTGTTATGAAATTGCATTTAAATTGGTTAAATGTACATTTATAAGCCTAATTACATGTTACATGTCACATGTCACACTTGTGACAAATGACAAATTGCAAAAATAAAATGGACACCCATATTACAAGGGTGCACCGGTTTTGGTAGTGTACAAAAGGGTGATTATTTTTGTGTATTATTCTAATTAGGAATTAGACATAATCATACCCAAAACTATTACTAACACTCAACCTTTTTACATTGTTAAGAACAATTGGAAGTGACAACACCCCACCCATGTGGGGTGTGGGTGACCGGTTTTTAACAAGCCAAAGAGGGCTTGTTTTTCCCTCTTAATATATACCATAACATCTCATTTTTGCATGGATGCTTATCTTTCTACAAAATCTCTATCTCTCACTAAAAGAAATTTGAGAAATTCTTCTTGTGTTCCTACACTAATAATATCATTACTAAGGGTAGTAATATATCTATTAGTTCATAATAAGGGCTTCTACTATTTAATACTAGTGTAGTATTTTGTAGAGATTAAGGGTAGTCTTGGGTGCAACTAATTGGAGAGTTTCTACTTTGAAACTTGGAAGATCATCCTTATATTACTAGCTCAAGAACAATATTTGAAAGGAGTTCAAATATTGTGCCCATATTTTCATAATGAATGTAAGAAATGGTTATTTCCTTTATATTTTGTTATGCATGCATAAAGTCCTAATAGTTTAAGAGTAAACTATTAATAAGATGATATTAGAAATGTCTAATATCGAGTTTAAGAAACAAACAAGCGGTATCAAGAGCCAAGGTTGTTGCATGCATAATCGATTTTTAGTTTTTTCGAGTTATGGTAACTTAAAGAAAACTAGTAATTTGTGTTTTATAAGATAAAATCACAAAGTTATTTGCATGTCAATATATTCTGGTCCTAATATGATTTTAGGTCATTTTGATGATTTATGGAAATTTATAGTTCTCAAATATGATTTTTAGTATTTTTATTACATTTTAATGAGTAAAATGATGTTTAAAATGCTAAAATAGTTAGACTTATCTTATGACCTTGAAACTTTTACACAATATCACACATGCATTTTACTTACTGCATGTAAAATTTCGTGTGAAGTGGACATATTTCGTGTGATTTATGATTTTTATATGATAAAATGAAATAAATAAAGGTCAAATGGTTAAAAATACTTCCGCTTTGAATATGACCATGAAATTTTAGTATGTTATCACATGCATGTTTTCATGTCAGACTGGAAAATTTCAGACTGATGTGATTTGTCTAGCATGATTTATGGATTTTTAATGTAAAAATAGCATAAATAGTGACTAATTTAGCAAATATACTTCCGATTTGAATCTAATAATGAAATTTTAGTATGTTGTCACATGCATGTTTTCCTGTCAGACTGGAAAATTTCAGACTGGTGTGACTTGTCTAGCATGATTTATGAATTTTTAATGTAAAAATGGCATAAATAGTGACTATTTTAGCAAATATAGCTAAAATAATTTTCATGTCAAGAGAAAATTGTTACTGGTTGAATAAATGTCCCACATTTCAGATCTAAAGTTGAAAATTTAATATGATTAATTTTTGCATGCTTTATGTTTTTTATTTGATAAAACCGATAAAGCGCAACCATTTTTCTCTAAACCGATTCGAAATTTTTAAACCATGATTTGTGACATTATGAGTGTCATAGAAATGTTCCAGAATGTACAAAACTTTTAAATTCAAATTTTGAAATTATTGTAATTAATATTGGATTTATTTGATTAAAATATGATTTTAAAAGTCTAATATGAGCAATTATATAACAAGTTGAATTATTGTCAAAATTGAGTGATGACTAATTTTTGAGGCCTAAATGAGTTTGGATAATTAACTTGGACTTAAATATGATTTAAGTATTGTTTTGTGATTTTAAAGTGTTATTATCACACATTTCCGTAAAACCGGGTTATATTCGATATAAACCGTTAATTAGTGCGATTTGGCATTTAACATGAGCATGTTTTATACATATTATAATGCTGCATTTTATTTATGAATGTCATATTTTCAATTTATGAATGTCATATTTTGGTTTATGTAATTTTGAATTATGTAATTTTTCTTAGTATGGCCTTAGTTTTAATCGATATTGCCCGAAATGTAAGGGAATATTGATTCGGTTGTAATTTAATGTGATCTCGTATCACTTTTATTGTATTATTTTATTTTACAAATGTATAATAGGAAATTATTGTAATTTTATTATATATTTTGTAACTAATTGTAAAACCGGAGTTTCCCAAAGACGGTGCCATTCGGAAAGGAGTTCCGAGAGAGAGACGGTGACCTTGGGAGGCGTGCTTATGAAGTTCAAGGGACCAAAGGAGTTGGTTTCCGAATTTGTAATAGAATATATGATTTTCTATTCTAGGAAAGGCCATACTAGGAGTTTTATTTTTATGCTTGCATTTTTATTTAATATGTTTGCATGCATTGCCAAATCGCCATAACATGACATGCATATTTATCGAGTATTCGACCGTGTCAATTAAAATTATCGTTAATTCATCGATTTAGTTCACTTAAACGAGATAGATAATAAATTGACATGACCTCTCATAATAAATAATTGAGATCAAGCCTTACCAAATATAGAACCCATGAATCCCAATTTCGCAAGGAAGTAGGCTCGGCTCACCGGGGTGCTAAACTTGTTACGTTGGGTAAGTGGGGTAATAAATGTTATTATTTCGAAATTTGGATTGAGCTCAACGGAAGTATTCGCGACCGTAGCCGCATGTGTTCCGGGCTTAAGATAAATATTAAAGTAATATTATCGACCGAGAGTTCTAATGTAGAATCGATTAAAGAGTTAATCCACCGAATTGTGTTAATAAGGGATGAATCGGCTTACCGTGCCCAAGTTGATATGAATTTGGATCTCGGAATCATTTATAATAGTTGGGTAGAGGTCACTATTTAAATGCTAAACTTGTTTAAAATGTTTACAAGTATTTAATTCGATAAATGTTAACATTTCCTTTATGTCTTAAAATTTGTAGTTAATATTGTTTAAATTCGCAATGGCAAATGATAATTCATCCACCACCACCTATGCTCCAATTCTCACGTATGTCTCATGGTTTCGATCCTTTATGGATTGAAGTTAGAAAAGGAAAAGCGCAAATTTTGCCAATTGGGATATGCAACTCCGCTTGGCCGCGGCGGGTGACGACAGGTTTCGTTACCTTGCCAAGGCCTATCCCACCGCACCTAATGAAAGGTCAACCGCCACGCAAGGCGAGCCTATGAGGCTAGCCACAAAGAGTCCGCCGCAACCAAAAACGCTTTGATCTTCTCGTTGGAGGCCGATCTTCAAGGGAGTGCCATAAGATGAGCACGGCCTGTGAGATCTATGCCAAGCTTGTGACCATGTTTTTTTCCACAAGCTCCTAGGATCTTACAATATAAGACGGCTTCCACATTATTCAACATGAACCTAAAAGAGGACCAAAAGTTAGCCCTCATGTACTCAAATTGATTGAGCATGTTGAGACTCTTAAATTGCAAGGGGTGACCATTCCCGAACAACTCGTTATCGACCGAGTCTAACATTCCTTGGGGAAAATCAAAGCATATGTGAAGTTTAGGGTAAACTACAATATGCATAACATGAAAACCTCTCTTCATGAATTGCACAAGATGCTCGTGCAAGCCGAGAGAGACATGGGCTAAATGTTAGCACTTCCAAGGATGTGCTCCATATTAATATAAGGAGCAAGGGGAAGTTCAAGTAAAGTGGTAGTAAGGGGAAGAAGCCCTCCACCTTCAAGGGAAAGGGGTAAAGCTATTAAGAATAGCTCTCCCATGCCAAAGAAGGGTGCCTCCAATAAGGAAAAATGCCATTATTATAATGGCATAGGGCATTGAAAGAGGAATTGCTATAAGTATCTTGGACATCTTAAAACTGGAAAGGTTGTTCCAGTAGGTAAATATTTATCCCTATCGTTTATGTTATGATCTCAACTTTGGTATATAGATACGATTTGTGACTCTTACCCTATTTAATTGTAATTAGGGCATCCTAGCAAGGATAAATGCAAGGACAAGCAAGCCTAAGAAGGCTCTTCAAGGGAAGCTAAGGTAGCTACCCATGATTGAAGACCTATGGAAGCTTGGTTTCATTTTGAATTGTCAAAGTTTTGGGAAGTATTTTGAGACATTGTTTTTCAGAACTTTTATAATTTCCTTGTTTGACATGGAAATTTTGTTCAATTCCTTTTAATGACATTGGTTGTAATTGGATTTAGTGACTTGGTTTTCAACTCAAGTCACTCGGTTTGTTGAAACTTTTAGTTCTAAAAACTTGTCATCATACTCTACTTGCTAATAACATAAATTGTATCGACTCAAATTGATCATATTACTATTATGATGATTGGATCATTATAATAGAAGACTAAGAATTCGATTCTCACCTTGAAAGATCAATTGCTAAGTCAAAATTGAGTTATTGAACTCAAAGTAGGGAGTCTACCAAACCAATTGGCCACACCACTTATAAAGATTGTAATTGACATGAATATGAGTACACCTCTTTAGCTCTTATAGAACTAGTCTATGTTGAAGCTAAGATTCTATGTCTTTACAAAGAAGTCTTTAGTAGATCACTTAAGGTCATGTTGTGATACTTCTACCTCCCTTACGAGTATGAGTACAAAATTGTTTGTGGCTCATAAGGCTATCTTTAAAGAAAATAATTGTATTTTTCTAAAGATAGAGTGGGAGAAAATAAGCCACAACGAAAAACTAGTTAGGAACTAGTGAGGAAACCAAAAGAATATGTTCTTAGGTTAGACTCAAGACTAGTAAGGAGACCAAAAGAAAGCGTTCTTAGGTGAATTCTTAGACTAGTGACGAGACCAAAAGAAATTGTTCTTGATATAATAAGATTATGATCTATGAAGTGGAAGTACCTAGAAATTTTAAAATTTGATTTTCTAACATAAGAAACTTATGAAACTATATGGAATCTATGCAAAGAAAATGTTTTATTTGGAATTGTCAAATTGTAGTTGCATGGATAGACATGTAGATGTCTACAAAAGCTAAGTTAATGCTTAACTATGCTTAGATCCAAATCATCAATGAAATACCTCATTGTAGGTGTGTACAAGATACATAACGAGAACCACATGTCCAAATAGAGATTTGGAATAGGATGTGTACATGACACAAGCCTATTGTATGCATGTATCTACCTAGAGGTTATGATGATCTTTTCTATTATAAGATATAAGAATGGTTTCACTCGAAATGTCAAAAAGTCATGTATAGACATGAAAGTCAGTGGGAGTTAAAGTCATGTATAGACATGAAGTTAAGTGGGAGTTTAAGTTATCATGTAAAGACATGAAGTTCAGTGGGAGAAATTGTTTTCCACGTGAATGACGTTTCACTCATTGAAAGTGACATATTCATATTACCTTTTTGGAAAGGAGTGGTTGGATTTTAATGTTGGAAGAAAGAGGACAACATGTATACTAAAATCAAAGTCTATTATGGAATAGAAGATTTTAGCTTGGCATTTAAAAGGTATCTTATATTGATAAGATCCTTAATCTATTCAACAAGTTAAATAGGTTGTTTATGTTGATAAAAGTGAAATCACTATGAAAGGGTCATAGTCATCCACTGAACCTAAGAGTTGTTGATCACATGATATCGATCATGTGTGCCATAACATGCACATACCTAAATGAATTGTATGCTAGGAGCATGACAAGCCCATAACAAATCAATCCAGATGAGTGTCATTGGATAGCCTACAAGAACATCCATAGAGTTCTCGAGGAGAACTAGGGATACATTCTTGTGTTTGGTAGAGAAAATTTGACAATGTGGTAAAGGTTACACAAACCCAAATTTCCAAACTTATAAGGATTTATTCAAATCCTATAGGCGTACCTTTGTTATAAAAGAAGCGAATAACAAAAGGGATGATTGAAGAGTCAATCATTATAAATTCTACAAATAGAGACCTAGTACATTATGATGAGGATAAAGTGGTTTAAAAGGAACTAATAGTAGATCCCTTCACCTAAATACCTATCAGTTATCATGATAACGAGTGGGAGCATCTTTCAAATTAAAGAGCCCAACAATAGATAGAGATCTAGACATGTACATAGATGAGTTCATGTTATTAGGAATAACGTTGGATGGAAGGAAAAAGCAATTCACAAGGTTGGAATAAATGAATATATGGTATATTCACTACCCAAGCCTTTATTGCATTTAAATAAGATCGTCATGAATTGTCATGGACGAAATAAACTTTAGATTATATGATATGAAGCAATAACATTGTGTTGATTGTTCATATATGGTAATCACATTTATCGTTTGAGTTTCATAAACTCGGTTTTGTGCTTTGTTATATCCAATGGATTGTAGAGACAATTTTGGATTATATTAAAGTGGACTGATTTAACATAGCATTGGCCCCTAGTCACTTATGTGAGGTGACATCTCGAAGTGACTAGATTGTGGTGCGATTGATGGCAAGTTCAAGTGTCATAGGGTCATAAGGGATGACCAATCGATCACATAGACAGAGTGTAAGGGACAATCTGTCGGGCAGTGACCGCTTATAGAATTCAGGCAATTCTTGTAGCCTGGTCGTGGCAGGAGCTACTAGTATTCGTTTGAGTCAATTCTTTGACTAAAGACTGTTCGCCTAAGGTAGCACAGTTTCAGAGTGACTTTGATTTATGCTCTACCGCCTTCGTAACTGGGGTCAAATGGGCATCTTTTGGGTCATGATGAGCTGTGGCTATGCAAAGGGAATAGTGCGATAGGAATTGTCCACCCCTTGTCAGGGTTGTTTTAAATCTCAAGGCCGCTCGAGGAGGAGTAAGCTGGAAATGCGTGGCCACGCTCGGAAGGTATCTATGGTATATAATTTCGGTCAGACAGTTACTCTCCAGATCGAGGAAACCACTCTTGATATGATCAAATGCAAGTACGACCTAACAAGACACCTTGCATTGAGTGGGATATGTGTAATAGGACAAGAGAATTGGTGACGCACACTTGTCTCGGACAAGTGGGAGATTGTTGGAGTAAATGTCCTCAACAATAGTGCGATCACAAAATTAAATCTCAATAATAAGAATACAAAGGGATGATGAATATTATAGTCAACTGATCAACATAAATCGGTAACGATTGGTTCAATTGAGTTTGACGTTACTGTCGTATGACGGTGGTGATCAGTTGATCCCTTGAGGTCACACCTAAAGGACAATCTTCTAATCATGTACATTAATTAGTTGTATAATGATACAGATTAATTAATCCCTTAAAATGAACCAAGTTTAACACTGTGAGTGAGAAATATATCTTATTGTAATATGATTAAATAAGATTCATTTTTGGTAATATTAATTGTTATATTACTAAGAATGCATTATGTTTATGAAACATTTAAGATAAGTAAAATTGGTCGATTATAATTACAAACTGTTGTAGATTATTTTAACCAAATATGAGAGGACCCATTTTATTTACATGTAATTATAAAATGTGACTTAAATTGTTAAGTCTAATTTATTTGTTATGAAATTGCATTTAAATTGGTTAAATGTACATTTATAAGCCTAATTACATGTTACATGTCACATGTCACACTTGTGACAAATGACAAATTGCAAAAATAAAATGGACACCCATATAACAAGGGTGCACCGGTTTTGGTAGTGTACAAAGGGTGATTTTTTGTGTATTATTCTAATTAGGAATTAGACATAATCATACCCAAAACTATTACCAACACTGAACCTTTTTACATTGTTAAGAACAATTGGAAGTGACAACACCCCACCCATGTGGGGTGTGGGTGACCGGTTTTAACAAGCCAAAGAGGGCTTGTTTTTCCCTCTTAATATATACCATAACATCTCATTTTTGCATGTATGCTTATCTTTCTAAAAAATCTCTATCTCTCACTAAAAGAAATTTAAGAAATTCGTCTTGTGTTCCTACTCTAATAATATCATTACTAAGGGTAGTAATATATCTATTAGTTCATAATAAGGGCTTCTACTATTTAATACTAGTGTAGTATTTTGTAGAGATTAAGGGCAGTCTTGGGTGCTACTAATTGGAGAGTTTCTACTTTGAAACTTGGAAGATCATCCTCATATTACTAGCTCAAGAACAATATTTGAAAGGAGTTCAAATATTGTGCCCATATTTTCATAATCAATGTAAGAAATGGTTATTTCCTTTATATTTTGTTATGCATGCATAAAGTCCTAATAGTTTAAGAGTAAACTATTAATAAGATGATATTAGAAATGTCTAATATCGTGTTTAAGAAACAAACAAGGCGACCGTAGCCGCATGTGTTCCGGGCTTAAGATAAATATTAAAGTAATATTATCGACCGAGAATTCTAATGTAGAATCGATTAAAGAGTTAATCCACCGAATTATATTAATAAGGGATGAATCGGCTTACCGTGCCCAAGTTGATGTGAAATTGGATCTCGGAATCATTTATGATAGTTGGGTAGAGGTCACTATATAAATGCTTAACTTGTTTAAAATGTTTACAAGTTTAAAATGATAATTGTTAATTATTTCATCCATCTCCTTTTGTAGTTTCATTTTACCGCAATGGATACATCTCATTCTACCGTACCTATCACCATTGATTCATATCACAAATCATTTGATGAAATTTGCGTTCTAAATAATCTTGATACGACTAGAGAACTTCATTTGAGAATAGGTTCCGACGAGAATCTCAACTTTGTTACCTCCTCCAAACCCCCTTTGCCAAATCTTTTGGTGAAAGACTCTTGGGAAGACAATCTAACCAAGAAGATGCAATCCTTGTCTTTGGAAGCAAGGAGAGATCAAGAGGCTAGTAGGAGTATTAGCAAGAAAAGTCTTGCACCTAAGATGAAATGGTTCAAAAATAAGAGGAAGAAAGGTAAAAAGTATAAGAGAAACGGAATAGGTAGTAAGACTACCAAAGGTCCGCAATTCAATGATGAATGCAATTATTGTCATGACATGGGCCATTGGATGAGGAATTGTCCCATCTACTTGGAGCATATTAGAGATGAACTAGTGATTCCACTCGGTAATACTCTCTCCAAAAATTTTTGTTATTGATATAAACTATACCTCCACCTCAACATGGGTATTGGATGCCGGTTGTGGTTCTCACCTTTGTAATCATTTATAGGGGCTAAGAAACGTGGAGAAGCTAGGCAAGGGTGATGTGGATCTACGACTTGGAAATGGAGCTAGGGTAGCCGCCACTTCTAAAGGGATCTACGTACTTGTTTTAGCTAGTGGTTTTGAATTGTACTTGAACAATTGTTATTTTGTGCCTTCTTTGTCTAAAAACATAATATCCGTAGCCATGTTAGACATGGAAGGTTTTACTTTTGCGATCAAAAACAATTGTTGTATGATTTCAAAGAATGACTTGGTCTTAGGCCAAGGTAATTCTATTAATGGTGTTTATGTTCTTGAGACATCTAACTTAACCAGAGATATCTAAAACATTCAATCAAAAAGAGTCAAGTCAAGTGATCCAAATGAGTCATACATTTGGCATTGTCGATTAGGTCACATAAATGAGAATCGCATCAAAAGACTAGTATCGACTAGTATAATTAAACCGTTTAATTTTCAATCTTTTGGTATATGCGAATCTTGTCTCCTAGGGAAAATGACTCGTAATCCTTTTAGTGGTAAAGGGACACGAGCATGTGAATTATTGGGCCTTATACATACCGATGTGTGTGGACCAATGACTATTTCTACTAGGGGTAATTATGACTACTTCATTACACTCACAGATGGTTTAAGTATATATGGGTATATTTACTTAATCAAATATAAAAGTGATGCTTTTGAGAAATTCAAGGAATTTCAAAATGAGGTAGAAAACCAATTGAACAAAAAGATTAAAGCATTGTGATCCGATCGTGGTGGTGAGTATCTTAGTAATGAATTTGATTCACACTTGAAGAATTGTGGCATTGTATCACAACTAACTCCACCTAGAACACCTTAACTCAATGGTGTGGCCGAAAGGAGAAATCGAACCCTACTTGATATGGTTCAATCTATGATGAGTCAAACCGAGTTTCCAGACTCGTTTTGGGGATTTGCAATCCAAACCGCCATAATATCATTGAATAAAAGCCCGACCAAAGCAACCGAAAAGACTCCATATGAGATGTGGAAAGGGAAAGTCCCAAATTTGTCCTATATGAAAATTTGGGGATGCGATGCTTTTCTTAAGGTAAAGACCGACAGTAAGCTAGCTCCAAGATCCGAAAAGTGCATTTTCGTAGGTTATCCAAACAACTCACGTGGTTACTACTTCTACAAACCTCAAGAAAACAAAGTGTTTGTGTCTAGTGAGGCTGTCTTTCTAGAAAGGGAACATATTTCTAAAAGCCAGAGTGGGAGAAAATTTGAACTTGACGAAGTTCAAGAGCCACAAACCGAAGAAGAGACGCAAGAAGATGTTCCTTCGTCGTCCAATTCTGTTGTTATTCCATCTGTACCTAGGAGATCCGGAAGGGTTAGTCACCAACCCGATAGATACATAGGTATTATCGAAGAAAATAACAATTTTGACTTGTTACTTTTAGAAAGTGATGAACCCACGACCTACAAAGCTGCCATCTCTAGTCCGGATTCCAATTTACGGCTAAAAGCCATGAAATCCGAAATGACTTCTATGTATGAAAATCACGTTTCGGACTTGGTTTATTTGCCTAAAGATGTGAGACCTCTTCAATGTAAATAGATCTTTAAAGTAAAGAATGGCATAGAAGGACATGATGATGTCTACAAGGCAAGGCTAGTTGCAAAAGGTTTCACTCAAATTCATGGTCTTCACTATGACGAAACTTTTGCTCCTGTAGCCATGCTAAGATCTATTCGGATAATGTTAGCGATTGCCGCATTTCATGACTATGAAATATGGCAAATGGATGTCAAAACCGCTGTCCTAAATGGGTATTTAGAGGAGGAAGTGTATATGATGCAACCCGAGGGTTTTGTAGATCCAAAAGATCCTAACAAAGTATGCAAGATTAATAGATCCATTAATGGTCTTAAGCAAGCATCGAGAAGTTGGAACCATCGTTTTGATCATGTTATAAAAGAAAATGTTATCACTCTAAGTGACGAAGAACCATGTTTATACATGAGATTTAGTGGGAGCAATGTTGTCTTCCTTATATTGTATGTAGATGACATACTTCTCATTGGGAATGATTTACCAATGCTTACCTCTGTCAAGGGGTGGTTGGGAAATCATTTCCAAATGAAAGATTTAGGAGAATCACAACGCATATTAGGTATCCGGATCTATAGAGATAGATCCAAGAGGATATTGGCTTTAAGTCAGGAAACTTATATGGATAAGATTCTTCGACGATTCAACATGGATAAATCCAAGAGAGGTCTTGTTCCTATGGGTAGTGGGATCTTTTTTAGCAAATCTCAATCACCCACCGAACCTGAATAGGTTGAACGCATGAAATCGATCCCCTATGCTTCTGCCGTAGGATCGATCATGTATGCCATGATATGCACACGTCCAAATGTCTCGTATGCTTTGAGCATGACAAGTATATATCAAGCCAATCCAGGTGAGAGTCGCTTGATAGCCGTAAAAAATGTCCTTAAGTACTTGAGAAGGACGAAGGATATATTCTTAGTGTTTGGAGGAGAGTCTGAATTATGTGCTAAGGGTTACACTGATTCAAGTTTCCAAACCGATAGGGATGATATGAAATCTTAAGGTGGCTTTATTTATATGATAAATGGAGGTGCGGTTAGCTGGAAGAGCTTCAAAGAGTCGGTAATTGCGGATTCTACAACGGAGGCTGAGTACATTGCAGCATCTGAGGATGCTAAGGAAGCTGTTTGGATAAGGCAGTTTTTAGAGGGGCTAAGGGTAGTTCCTTCTGCCAAGGATCCTATCACGATCTTTTGTGATAACAGTGGGGTGATTTTTCAAGCTAAAGAGCCCAAGTCTAGTAACAAGTCTAGACATGTACTTAGAAAGTTTCATGTCATAAGAGATTACATTGAAAGGAAGGAGATTGCGATATGTAAGGTTGGGACTAATGAAAACATTTCTGATCCCTTAACCAAGCCCTTATCGCAGGCTAAGCATGACCAACATGTTCTTTCCATAAGTCTTAAACGTATACCAAATTTGTATTAGATTATGAGATATGAAATAAAAATTGTGTTTTTATTGATCATATATGATAATCACTTTTATCGTTTGAGTTATATTTTTAACTTTTATTTGTAACTTTGTTATCTCCAAATGGGTTGTAGAGACAATTGGACCCCATGAAAGTGAACTGGATTAACATAGTATTGATCCATAGTCACTTACATGAAGTGACACCTCGAAGTGACTATATTGTGGTGCGATTGATGGCAAGTTCAAGTGTCATAGGGTCATAAGGATGACCAATCGATCACATAGGCAGAATGTATGAGACACTATGTCGGGAAGTGACCGCTTATAGAGTTGTGGCAACTCTTATAGCCTGGTGTGGCAAGAGCTACTATAGTATTCTTTTTGAATCAATTCTTTGACTAAAGACTGTTCACCTAAGGTGGCACAGTTTCAGAGTGACTTTGATTTATGCTTTACGACCTTCGTAAATGGAGTCAAATGAGCATCTTTTGGGTCATGATGAACTGTGGCTATGCAAAGGGAATAGTGCGGTAGGAATTGTCCATCCCTTGTCAGAGTTGTTTTAAAATCTCAAGGCCACTCGAGGAGTAGTAAGCTGAAAATGCGTGGCCACGCTCGGAAGGTATCTATGGTAGATAATTCCGGTCAGACAGTTACTCTCCAGATCGAGGAAACCACTCATGATATGATCATATGTAAGTACGACCTGCAAGACACCTTGCATTGAGTGGTAGACTGTAATAGGACAAGAGAATTGGTAACGCACACTTGTCTCGGACAAGTGGGAGATTGTTGGAGTAAGTGTCCTCAACAATAGTGCGATTACATAATTAAATCTCAACAATAAGAATACTAAGGGATGATAGATATTATTGTCAACTGGTCAACATAAATCGGTAACGATTGGCTTGCTAGAGTTTGAGGTTACTGTCGTATGACGTTGGTGATAAGTTGATTCCTTAAGGTCACACCTATAGGACCATTCCCTTAATTTTAAAGTTAATTAATTGTATATCGATACAAATTAATTAAATCCTTAAATTGAACAAATTTTATTTGTGAGTGAAAATTTTATGTCTTATTGTAATGGGATTAAATAAGACGCAATTTTGTAATTAAAATGTTATATTACTAAAATTGATTATTGTTTATGAAACAATTTGAGATAAGATTAGTTTATTATAATTACAAAGAGTTGTAGATTATATCAAGTGGACTTAATGTGACCCTTTTTATATATGTAATTATGAATTACTATTTATTTTGTTACATAATGTGAAATGATATTTAAATTGTTAAATATACATTTTATTATCCTTATGACATGTGACATGATACATGACATACCACATTATAAATGACAAAATTACAAAGATAAAACGGACTCCATTTTATGGTGGGGGCCGGTCATGGTGGGTAGTCTTAGGGTGTTAATTGGTTGTTGGTTTTAATCGTAAAACACAATCATAACACCTAATACTAGCTAGACCTATGCTAATGTTTTGATTAGAGAAAAAGTTGAGCATGCTTGGGGCTCCCCAAGACATGCATGTGCCGGCCTCACCCACCCCCATAACCCCATGAGAATAAGTTCTCATTTTGCTAATTAAAATCATTCTTATCAAAATCTCTTTATCTCACTAACATCTCTCATAAAAGAGTTTTATGAATAATTTGTTCTAAAGTCTAAGATCTTCAATATTCATTACTATTGTAGTAATTGTATTAGAATTAGATTTTCCTTTTAAGGTCACTGATAATATTTCTAGTAAAAATATTATTGGTATTAAGGGATTGTCTTGGGTGCAATCAAGAGGAATGTTTCTACCATAGAAACTAGGAGTTCATCCTCAATATATAAGCTCAAGAAAAAGGTTTGGAAGGTGTCCAAATCTTGTGCCCATATCATAAAAGATCAATGTAAGGAAAAATTTCCTCTTATCTTTATTTTGTTGTGCATGCGTAAGTTCCTAATAGTTTAAGAGTAAACTATTCATTTTGTAATATTAGAAATGTCTAATATTGAGTTTAAGAAACTCACAATGAGTATCAATCGTTTATTATTATCGTTTGCTATTAGTTATTGTTATTGTTTGCCCTTAGTTTAGAACACAAATCTTAAACCCCGAAAATGTTACTATAGAGACAAACCTAGTTTAACAGATTAGAATACTACCGCCTCCCTCTGGATTCGATACCATGCTTACCGCTGACTATTAGTTAGTTGTGAATTACGATTACTTTGATTAAGGAGACGCGACTTGACCCTTATCAGAACTCCATAACAAAGATAAAACCACCTGTCTTGCCTATCAATCTGCCTAAGCAAGGACCGTTGAGCCATGTTGCTTTTGAAGAATTCTTTCCAGAAAATTTCTTGAAAAATGTTACTGTGTGTACTATCTCACCTGTAGTAGGTCATGATGACAAGGAAAAAGTAAAGGAAAACAAAGCTGATAATGTGGTACCATCACAACAACTGATATCTCGCACTCAAAAGGAAATTGAAATTGTAGAGGCTCTCGACGCCCTTCCCGCAAATATGGGGTGGCGACAAATCTTTCACCTACAAAGAGAAAAGCGTCAGATGATCCTCCAAGGACTTGATAAACCAGAACTTTACGTTGGAATGATGAAAGATATGAAAGAACCTACAGAGCAGTCAATGCAATGTGTCTCCTGCAATGCAGCCTTGACCTTCTCAGATGAAGATCTGCTTCTTGGTTCCAAACCTCATAATAGGCCACTTTATGTGTCAGGCTATATTCATGGACAAAAATTCAATCGAATCTTAATAGATGGAGGCTCAGGAGTTAATCTTATGCCAAAAGCAACCATGAAAGAGCTAGGGATCACAGTTGATGAACTTTCCAGCAGTCGAACAGTAATTGACGGTTTCAACTTGAATGGAGAATGGGCTATTGGCATGATTCGCATAAAACTTAGCATGGGTGATTTGTCATCAGAAACACTCTTCCATGTCATCGAGGCCAAGACATCGTTTAAGCTGTTATTAGGTCGACTATGGAAGCATGTAAAATGGAGTTGTTGCATCAACCCTCCATCAATGCTTGAAGTATTATCGCGGCGGTGAAATAAAGATAAGCGGAGATGCCAAGCCTTTCACTAAGGCGAACTCTTTCTTCGCTAGCGCAAAATTCTTTGAAGATAATGGTACTTCTAGCGAGTTCATGCCAACCACCATCTCTTCGACTAGAAAATGAGGTAAACTGAAAAGGAACATCAAAAACGATGTTGCTACGAGTCATGTTGAAGAAAAGGACGTCAATCAAAATATAGACAACGCTAAGAAATCAACCATTCCCGTTACATCACACAAGAAGTAAGAAATACCACAAAAGTCTAACTCGCCAGTATTGCGGTATATTCCCAAGTCTCGCCGCAAAGAAGGGGATAGTCCTTTTGTAGAGTGTCGAACAAAGAGAGATCTTAAAGACATAAGTAAACCAAGTCCACTAATCAAGCAAGAATGGATGGCCAAGGTCACCACACCTCTCCCAAGTTCAACTCAAGCAAAGGCTGTAAAACCTCCTCCATTTGGCTTTGTGTGTTCGTCAAACCAATTACCAAGTGAGCAAAAAATGGGAATATTTTATTCCAACGCATACAAGATACTAGCAAAGGCAGGTTAGGACTTTACAAAACCAAATTTGCTTGGAAAATTTATAGAAATCGAACCATTTGGTCTTAACAGAACGCAACATGAACTGTTCAAACAAGAAGGAACTTTTATAGAGACTGAAGCAGGGCTTGGCTACAAGTTTCCCGCACCTGTGAAAATTAGCGCACGTAGGAACCGAAACATTACATCTTCACAACATATTACAGTGGAAGAGGCTGAGGAGAACAAAGCAAAAGACATTAAAAGATCACCAACATCTTCTGTCTTTGACATGATAAGTCCGCCTACACGAAGAGATCGTCCTTCTGTATTCGAGAGGTTGGGAAGACTGAATACTACAACAAATCGTCCTTTCGCCTTCACTCGACTGGATAAACGAGGTACAAGTGAAGGTAAGTCGTCAACCCCGCCATGTACAAGAATGAAGGGTGCATTACGCGATCGTTTGGGTGTTTCTTCAAAATCGGTCTTCACTCATTTAGGAGCGTCCAAAAACGATAATGGTAAGACTTTCTCGCGCTCAACTTATGTGAATTAAAAGTATGAGGACATAAGCATAAGTGATGAGTTGAGAAGCGCAATACCCTCTCGCATGAAGCGTCTGCAAGTAGTGGACATCATCTAATATGAGCCACTAAAAGCACGGAGGCGTGTATTAACTCTCACCGGCCAATCTTCAAAAAATGATGAAGAGTCTAAACCTTCATCTTCACAAACTCGTGATTCAAAAGACTTGGAAGTTGCGACGTCTTATCATATCACTGCAGAAGAGATTCCTGATGACAACGAAGAGGTAGAGGCTGACAAAGCACCTGAAACACTTGAAGATGAGGTACAATCAACTATAGATGATTTAAAAGAACTCAACCAAGGAACTGCTAAAGATCCTCGTCCAATATACGTTAGTACTCTGTTGACTCAAGAAGAAGAATGTGAATACTACAAGTTGTTGACCGAATACAAGGACGTATTTGCTTGGAGCTAAGGAAATGCCTGGACTAAGCCCAAAAGTTTCAGTCCACCGCCTTGCAATCAGAAAAGGCGTTAGTCCTAAAAAGCAATCTCAGCGTCGCTTCAGGCCGGAGCTTATACCTGAAATAGAAAAAGAAGTTAATAAACTAATTAAAGCCGGATTAATCCGAGAAGTCAAATACCCTACATGGATAGCCAACATTGTTCCAGTCAGAAAGAAGAATGGGCAACTGCGTGTGTGCGTCGATTTCAGAGATCTTAATGATGCATGCTTGAAGGATGATTTCCTTTTGCCGGTAACAGAATTGATGATCGATAAAAATACTGGTCACGAAGCACTCTCGTTCATGGAGTGTACTGCTGGATACAATCAAATACAAATGGCACCTGAAGATCAAGAAGCAACGACATTTCGCACACCAAAAGGGATATTCTGTTACACAGTCATGCCATTTGGACTCAAGAATGCAGGGGCCACATATAAACGAGCTATGCAAAAGATCTTTGATCACATGTTTCATAAAACAATAGAGTGTTATGTCGACGACGTGGTTGTCAAGTCAAAAAAAGGAAAGATCATATTAAAGATCTGCAAATTGTTTTTGAGAGACTTAGAAAATCTCAACTCAAGATGAACCCGCTCAAATGTGCATTTGGCGTCACATATGGAAAATTCTTGGGTTTGTGGTCAAACACAGAGGCATTGAGATAGACCAAACAAAAATCAAAGCTATCAACGAAATGCCAGAACCAAAGACATTGAAGGAGCTACGCGGATTGCAAGGACGTTTGGTGTACATTCGAAGGTTCATCTCTAACTTAGCAGGACATTGTCAACCATTCAGTCATCTTATGAAAAAGGATGATCCATTTCAATGGAATGAGAAATGCAAACATGCTTTTGATAGCATAAAGAAGTATCTGGCCAGTGCACCAGTGTTGGGGGCACCAATTCAAGGAAAACCACACATCATACATTGCCGCACAAGAACGTTCGCTGGGAGCAATGTGTGCCCAAGAACTTGAAGAGCACAAATAGAGGGCACTCTACTATTTGAGTCGTACCTTGGTGGGAGCTGAGTTGAATTACTCCCCAATTAAGAAAACATGTCTCGCATTAGTGTTTGCATTTTAAAAGCTGAGACACAACATGCAGGTACATACTACACATATAGTCTCAAAATCTGACCCCATGAAATACATACTCTCACGACCGGTCTTATCTGGTAGACTCGCGAAATGGGCAGTGTTACTTAAACAGTATGATTTAGTGTTTGTGTCTCAAAAGGCGGTAAATGGTCAATTTATTGCTGATTTCTTTGCTGATCATCCAATCCCGGCAGAGTGGGACCTTTCAGACGAGGTAGCAGGAGAAGAAATCTTTTACATGGACATTTTACCTCCATGGCAAATGTACTTCGACGGTGCTTCAAGGCAAGACGGAGCTGGAGAAGGTTTTGTATTCACATCTCCGCAGAACCATGTGATGCCATACTCATTTACACTCACACAATTGTGCTAAAATAACGTGGCAAAATACCAAGCTTTGATACTGGGCCTTCAAATGGCAATTGAAATAGGCGTTAGGGAAATGGATATTTACGGGGATTCACAATTGGTGATCAACCAAGTCCTCGATGAGTACGAGGTAAAAAAGGACGACATAATTCCCTACCATCGACAAGCGCTGCAACCGCTTAATCAACTTGAGTCCATTAATATTGGTCATGTACCAAGGAGTGCCAATAAGTTGGCTGACGCACTTGCTAACCTTGCAGCCACTTTGGCACTGGGGGCAGAAGAATTCATGCAAGTTTCGGTCTGCAATCGTTGGGCAGTGCCATTACTTGAAGCTGAAGAAATTGCAAATGAAACAAACATGATCTGCGTCTACACAGCTGATGAAGATGATTTGCGTCAACCTATCATTGATTTCTTGGACCACCAAAAATTACCCAATGATCCCAGGCATAAGGTAGAGATTCGCCGACGTGGTCCAAGATTCATTCATTACAAAAAGACGTTGTACATACGCTATTTCTTGGGATACTGGTTAAGGTGTCTAAATAGAGATGAAGCTACCGAAGCAATGCATGAAGCCCACTCTGGCATTTGTGGCGCCCATCAATCTGGGCCTAAACTTCATGATCGTATAAAGAGAAAATGTGAACCCTGCCAGTTCTACGCAACTTTCATACATCAGCCGCCAGAGCCATTACATCCGATTGTCTCTTCGTGGCTCTTTGAAGCTTGGGGACTAGATGTCGTTGGACCACTAACTCTGAAGGCTTCAAATAGTCACGGGTATATTCTCGCTGGTACCGATTACTTCTCAAAATGGGCAGAAGCTATAACACTACGAGAAGTTAAGAAGGAAAATGTTGTGAACTTTATTCGAAATCACATTATTTACAGATATGGTGTACCGCGACGCATCATAACAGATAACGGAAAGCCTTTCTTCAATAATCTTATGACAAATATGGGAAATAAATTCAACTTCAGGCAGTATAAGTCGTCGATGTACAATGCCCCTACAAATGGTTTGGCTCTGAGAAAAGAACAAGACATTGTGCAACTTGCTGAGAAAAGTGGTAGCAAAATCAAAGCGAGACTGGCATGAAAGTCGGTGTGCTCCGCCCAATAAATGGGAAATTTCTCAAACGTTAATACTCTTGAAACAACACAAGTGCTCCTAAGTAAGAGCGTAAACTGCAAGTCAACTCCCAAGCAAGAGTCTAAACTACAAACCTCTGTGAAACACGTTGGCTTGATCTTGTGAAGTATTGATTTACTTTGCAAGTACCTAGGCAGCTCGACTAAACACATAGCTCGAGTGCAGCCATAACTCAAAAAAAAAAAGTGTCGTCTTCACAAAAAAAAGAGTCGTCTTCAAAAAAAAAAAAGTGTCGTTTTAAAAAAATAAAAAAATAAAAAAAAAGTGTCGTCTTCAAAAAAATAAAAAAAGTGTCTTAAAAAAAACACTTACCTAGTGTACCTCGAGACATTGTCCTTCCATCTTTTATGAACTACGTCGGCTTGATCTTGTGAAGTGCATTTCGTGCTTTATAGGTGATATGTCTAGTTTTTATATGATTTTACTCCCTAATTTAGCTCGATTTAACATGATAATTATACTTTGTTTAGTATATTTGTGAGCTAATTACGTGTTCGAGGTGCATTGCTCGTTTTTGCTATGTTTTGTAGGAATCTAAGCATTTAGAGGTTTTTTCGTAGCACATTAGCAAGCACCAAAGTCCAACAAGCTAATGGAAGCAAGATGGACCATGGAAGGATAGTATGGAGAATGACAAGCCAATCATGAAGGTTTGTGAAATGGGTTGATATGCAAATGAGAAACCAAAAATGAAGCCCAATGCAAGGAGTCCACAACCCAACATAGGATGCTCCTTTGGATGCTCCAGGAATCCCAAGACTATGCAATTAACCGGAGAATTAAGGAGCTTAAAGGCATAGCATAGGATTCCCTAAGCATTTGATCAATTAAGCAATTGTAGCCGGGTTAGTAGAACCCCGATCGGGGTTCCCATTCCCCGATAGGGGTTTGGGGTCTGTGAATGCTTACGTTTCAAGTCCCTCTCCCTATATAAAGGAGAGGGACTTCGACACTTAGGGGGATCTTTCATACATCTTTTTCATATCTTTTTCATCACATTTTACACTATCTTCACACATATTTCTCCCTTACATTTTCCTTAGTTTAAGCACACAAGTTTCTCTTAGTTTCCTATTTAGTTAAACATTTGGTTATTACTTTGTTCAAACACTTGGTTACATTTTAAAGTTGTAATTCAATCTTTCCATTCAAGTTATTTGGGTTATTTGTTCTTCAATTCCGAGTTGTACTTCTCGATTGCGGTAATTCTAATTCTAGTTTTATGTTAGTATTCACTTTCGTCATTTACCTTAGCCTATCATTTAGTTAATCGTAACACTAGTAAATAAAGATTTCATTGTTATTTACATTAGAATTATTAGTAGTAATTTCATTCACTTAGTATAACACATTCTATATTAACAAGTTGTTTTCTTTTGTAATTTTATATTCATCATGCTTATTATATCAAATACTATTAGTTTAAACATCAACATGAGTGAGTAGTTTCATTTGTCTAGGGATTAAGGAAGCCATGCATAATTAGTAAGTTGGAATTGTTAAAATAAGGATGAATTAAAATTGATAAATTATTTCTATCACATGCTTGTATTGTTTTGTTAATCCTTGTTATTTGGCCAATCACATTGATTAAATTTGTTAATTCATTCTATAAGTCGAGAGGCACGGAATCGGATTAGACTAAGCATGTGTAATAGGACGACTCTAGTCATAACGAAAGTTCTCTAGGAATCGACCTAAGGTTGACACTAATATCGAGAGATGGGTGTCTTTAGCCTAAACAATTAACAATATTAAGAATTCCTATGTTTAGCAAGAGCATTTACGTATTTTCATGAGTGACCCAACTCCCCTAAACTCTTTTAATATTATTTGATTTGCATCATTTTTAGCTAAACATCAAAACTAAACCAACCATTAAACCGACCTTGATAGTAGTCTATTCATATCATTTCATAGCGAAATTCCCGTCTCCTTGTGTTCGACCCCTTCGTACTACATTAATTTGTGTCTAGGGAAATTTATCTTTGATTAGGTGTGCGATATAGCCTAACAACAGGTACGTAGGCAGCTTGGGTGAACATGTAGCTCAAGTGCAGCCGCACCTCCAAAACAAACATCATCCCCCTCTGAACTACGTTGGCTTGATCTTGCAAATTGTCACCCTTGACACATTTTCGAGTACGTAGGCAATTTGTGCAAACACTTTGTTTAAAGGAAGGCACAAAAAAAATGTTTTGCTTCTCCTGGCCCGCATGAGCCTAAACTGTGGACGGCTAAAGCTCAAAAGTACATCGTGTCCTGTCATATTATGTCGATATAGTGTGCAGTTGATTACAAATTTATAATATAACATATTACGTTTACATTATATCTAAAAAGGGACACGTACACATGAGGTTGTTACAAAATTAGCACGTACAACAAAACTGTACGTATACAAAAGGGGTACGTGCAAACACCAAGCACTACAACTCCCAAGTACAAAGCTGTAACATACCTCGTCATCTTGTCAAAAAAGGTGCTACATACATTGGGTGACTTATCAGAAAATCTATTCTAGAATACTAAATACATCCAAGCATCCGGATCCAGCGATGATTGCAATTCCAGGACTAAACGTCTTTGCTCCTCGAGTGCGGCTACATCTTCTGCGCTCAATCGCGGGGTAGCTTCTAATTTAGAGAGCTTCGACCCTCTTGTTTGAACTCACCTCGGGCGACGTTACGAGATCTCTCAATATTTTCCATGTCACCCTCTAACTGACGATATGCTTCACGAGCGTTTTCTAAGGCATCCTCTAGTTGAGCTATCTCCTTCCCTATTGAGGAGATCTTTTCCGCTATGATGAGACTAGCCGCCTCGGCATAAGCAAGAATATGACTATCTTTTTTTAGTCCTTCGCGCTCTTCAGTAATTTCTTTATCCAAATCCTCAACCTGAAGACGGTCCCTGGTAACTGCTTCTAGAAAACGAAAAGCCTTGACAACGGCGACATACGACTCTATCTTGTCTTGAAGTCGGGTAGGATCCCCTGTAAAGTGTTTTATACATTTGTAAACCAATGCAGCCTCATTCCCAATTTTCTCGAGATCTGCAAAAGGTGCCTCTTTTACGGTCCTCAACAAACTGCTAGCAGCCATCTGTAAGCATGTATGCAAAACCCTTTTTACTGGTGTTTCTGGCATAATAATGATCTCTGATGGCGCAGGAACGGGACCAGACATGTTTGGATGTTGGTTGACAGAAGTACCAAGCACCCTCTTCTGATGTTCAAGAACTATCCTTGCAACTGCTTCATGCGAATACGGGCTTTGAACGGACGGTTGACTAATGGTGGTCGACAAAGCCGCTGTTTTGTTCTTCATATAAGATGATTCCATCTTACCTTCATCAACAATGTGCTTGAATTTTTTTTAACTCCTTGTCTTTGCGCGAGTTTGGTCGGTCAGCAATATCATCAAGAAAAGGGTCAGTTATCAAATTTGGCACTTCTTTCTCAAGGTTAAATTCTCCGTCCCGCTAAAAAAAATTAAATTAAGCAATAAGCAAAAAAAATAATAAAAAAAATAAAGGGAGAAGAGGGAACTGCCAGAATCAATTTAGCAGGCGTTGTTTGAGAATTCGGGTTTGTCTGCAAAAAGGTTGACGTTGGCTGGACCAGGGTCTTGCTCATTGGCGGTTAGAGCCTTCGCTTTGTCAACATCTTCTCGACGCCTATGTTTGAAGTTAGTATCTGACTCCCCATCATCACTATCCATCTGGTTTGGTTGTGAAGCGTGCACTTGGTTTCTCGAAAACTGAAGAATGACTGGAGTTTCACCGGAACCTTCAGTTAAAGGATGATTAGGTGATAAACAAGTTTTACCCTGTTTCCCATGACTCCAAGAGAGCTTCTTGGCTGGAGCGGGTTCCATTGCTGAATTCAACACATAAGCTTTTGTTAACAAGTCTTTTACATTCATTTTGCTCCACCACTTCTCAAAAGCCAACGAATTGAAATCACGCCACTTTGATCTTGGAGGAGGAAACCAATTCACCCGGGATTGACTATCTTCAAATAAAATCATTCGCCATCTTTTTAGAGCTTCTTTACAAGATACGTGTTTCACATATGAAGTAAGAGTGCCAGGAAGCCCTTGACATACAGAAACCAAATTGCTTGGAAACCAATATGGAGCATATGGTTCGAGCGAAAATAATGCACCGGAGCGTAGTGGGAAATATGCAGTTCGGAGACATATAAAATAAGTGAAATTCACTTTATCCATGGCTTCATCATCATGCAAATAAACACCTTTATCAAAGAACTTTGTAATACAGCCAAGGTTGATATATCGTCCCTCATGAATAAGTTTACGGGCCTCGTCATCTTTGAAAAATTTTGCGTATAGCACCAGAATAAAGCACCATTCGTGGACCCCTCGGACACGGTTCAACTTCAAGATGTGTCCTAAAATAATGAGCAAGCCAACTATACAAGTAATGGGCAGGGAAGACAGAGCCCGAATAACCAGGTTTCGGAGACGTAGAAATCACGTTGATCCCTCGATAGATACTAGCCAACATTGGGCGGTGCAAGACTGAATACTTCTCCGCGAACCTTTAAGCTAGATACTTCAAAAGTTTCTGGTCTAATAAATCGATCTTCAGATTCCGGGAGTACAAAATTACATAACCAACATGACAGGAAGGCTGCCACATATGTTGATTGCTTACGACTTTCATGAACTATTCCCAACGACTCAAATATTTTTGCCTCTTCAGCTGTCCATACAAGTGATTTTGAGTCAATTCTCCTGGAAGGATTTCCAGTGAATTTGGGAGGATTCTTGCTGTCTCGTCGTCGCTTCTGGGGCATTTTATATAAATGAGATTTATTACACCAAAACTCGATCCACTACTGTGAAGTGACACCTTTCCACCAGACTGCAGTTTGAGACGATGATGAACAACTAATAAGAAATGACATGATCGGGGATTACCCGAACACCTTGAGCATCAACCGCGTGTAAACTTGAGCATCCTAATTGTTGTGTTATCTTTCTATTGGCATATCAATGCTAGGAACTGCATCATCATAAATTGATCCCAGAATAGGCAAACCGATGAGACGGTGAAGATCTGAGAGAGAAATAGAAAATTCTCCAAACATAGTATGAAGTGTGTTTGTGGTGGGACACCAAGCTTCTATAAATGCACGCAAAATACAAGGAAGAAACTTGGGGATGTGGGGTATAACGAACTTCTTCATCGCTAAGGTCGTTGGGATTAAGTCGAGCCTCCATTATTTGCTAACATTATCACGTAATGCATCTTCAACCAACTCCCGGTAAGGATTCTCACTAACTACGATACTAGTTGAACTCTCTTCGCTAGCCAGTTTATCACCGTGATACTTTCATACATAATAATTATCAGTAAATCATTCGACCATAGATGATTTTAAACCTCCCTTTTTGATTTAAAAGCTAAGTTATCGCATTTCTTACATGGACACCTCATTTTACCGCCTAAATCCTTAAACTCACTAGATTGTTCCGCGAATTCAATAAACTCTTTCACCCCATTTGCAAATATCAGCTTGGGTTTCTTTTTTTCGTCTAATCTTTCATACATCCACTTTCGTTCTAATCTTTTCATGTTATTATGTATCTACATTTCAATATATATATGTTATATAAATAAATTATCTTAATTAACAACAATGATAATCAATAATCACACACAGTAAATAAACATTTATTATTATCAAAATATATATATATATATATATATATATATATATATATATAATTGTCAACAAGTAAAATTAATTTTCTTCAATTGGGTCCTTATCACTCCAACCTAAACCCATCAATCTACGTTTCAAGTCACTAGTAAACACCACTTGTGATTTATTAATGAGGAAAAAATTCGGCAGCAATTCCCATTTGTTCTCTAAATACACAATGTTGAATAAATATTTACTCAACATATGTATTCAGAGAACATTAAAGGAATATTTACCGAACTCTTTCCTCATTAATAAATCACAAGTTGTGTGTTTACTACCTAAGTGACTTGAAACGTAGAAAGACAGTCCCAAAACGGGGACTATTCAAAAATTACTCCTAACCAGTAATTTTTGAACGGGTACTAAGTCAATATTAATGCATGTAATAATTTTAACATCCACAACACTTGTAATAATTAGCTACTAACATTTAAACTAGATCAATTGAACATGATTAAGCCAATAATTAGCTACTATCTTAAATCAATTAAAGACAATCAAATTAACTATTAACACTAATTATAAACTAACAACAACAATAATTTCATCATCAAAAACAATAATGGCTACTATCCTACGTCAATTAAAGACAAACAAATGATTAAGATGGAGGGAGAAATTAAAATAAAGGTAATTATATTACCTAAGGATCAAAATAAGAAAACAAGGCGGCGACAAGCAGCGGTGGCTTCAAGCAGCAGCGGTCGACGGTTGGAGGTATCTAGTGGTGGTCGTCGGATCTACAACAAAAAAAACTAATAAGGAACATATTAAATAACAAAAGGAGAAAAGAGAGAAAATGAAGGAGTTAAATAAACTTACCTAGGATGTGGTGGTCGGAAAGTGGTAGCCGGAGGTAGTCGGAGTAGGATGGCGTCGGATTAAATTGATTTGGGGGTTAGGTTTTGGGGAAAATTTGATTTGGGAATGACGGAGTTTGTCGCGTCTTTTTTACATAAACAGAAGACTACTGACGGAAACTCCGTCAGGAATCCGTCAGTTTCCCGATACTTCGAAATGCTTACTGACGGAATTTCCGTCACAAAATTGTTTGACTGGGTTCTTTATTTGACTGTTTTATTATTATGTACTTACGGAAATTCCGTCAATAAGGTCAAACTTAGTTTGACTTGACTGACGAAATTTCCGTCAGTAGTAAATATTACATACGGATATTCCAGCAGATAGGTGTTTGACTGGGGTTGTGTTTGGCTGGTGATATAATTACGTACTGACGTAACTTCCGTTAGTA
This sequence comes from Heliosperma pusillum, assembly GCA_022085475.1. Classification (NCBI taxonomy): domain Eukaryota; kingdom Viridiplantae; phylum Streptophyta; class Magnoliopsida; order Caryophyllales; family Caryophyllaceae; genus Heliosperma; species Heliosperma pusillum. Next base: position 3,998 of record JAIUZE010021682.1, on the reverse strand, counting down.
AAGTCAAAATAAGTTTGACTTTACTGACGGAATTTCCGTCAGTACATAATATTACTGACGGTTTTTCCGTCAGTGACCGTCCGTTAATTTTGTCGCCTTTGACTTAGTCAACGCGCCATTTTCCACTGACGGATAATCCGTCAGTAATATTTTTCCGTCAGTATTCCACCATTTTTCCTTAATCACTGACGAAATGTTTTATTCGTCAGAAAAGCCGTCAGTTTCCCGAGTTCGTTTTGTAGTGCCATGCCGCTCTAAAGCATCTCCTAGCCAAACAAGAAGCTAAGCGAAGGTTGATACGATGGATCTTGCTCTTGCAAGAATTTGATCTTGATATTAAAGACAAGAAAGGGGCCTAAATGTTGTTACCAATCACTTATCCCGCTTGAGGTTTGATGATGGAGGTATTGATATACCTATTGATGATTCCTTCGCCGATAATGCTCTATTGATGTTGGAAGTCAATACTACTAGGTATGCCGACATAGCCAACTTTCTAGTTGGAAAAGAATTGCCACCTAGCCTTTCATATAGACAAAGGAAGAAGTTCTTACATGATGAAAAGTTCTTCATAAGGGATGATCCATATATATTCAAACATTGCTCCGATGAGCTTTTTCGGAGATGTATCCCACATTGGGATGTAAAAGGGGTGCTAGAAGGATGTCATTCTTCTCCTTATGGTGGTCACCATGGACCATCCAAGGCCGTTGCAAAGGTGTTGCAATCTGGTTTCTATTGGCCAACTATGTTCCAAGATGCCAAAGATTTCGTTACGGTCTGCGACGCTTGCCAAAGAACGGGTTCTATATCAAGGAGGCATGAGATGCCTTTAAATGGTATCTTGGAAATGGAGGTATTCGATGTTTGGGGGATTGACTATCAAGGACCGTTTCCTTCCTCAAAAGGGAATCGGTACAATTTGGTTGCCGTTGATTATGTCTCTAAATGGGTAGAGGCAATAGCTACTCCAACAAACAATGCCCGTGCCGTGGTTAACGTATTCAAAAAGATCACATTTCTGAGGTTTGGGGTCCCAAGAGCGGTCATTAGTGATCGAGGTACTCACTTTGATGAGAAACAACTTGATACCTTATTGGAGAAATATGGGGTCTATCATAGAAGAGGCTTGGCTTACCATCCACAAAAAAGTGGCCAAGTGGAGGTTTCTAACCGTGAGCTCAAGTCCATACTCGAGAAAGTTGTTGCCAAGTCATGAAAGGATTGGAGCATGAAGCTTGACGATACTTTGTGGGCCTACCGTACTGCATATAAGACACCTATTGGTACTTCACCATATAGGTTGGTCTATGGAAAGGCGTGCCATCTCCCCGTTGAGATGGAACATAAAGCTATGTTAACATGATTGGCGACTGATTTTGGTAGTCGCCAATTTGGCGACTGAAATCAGTCGCCAAAAGGCCTGTTCAGTCGCCAATTTGGCGACTGATTTCGGTCGCCCGTGTTTTTTTTATAAAATTCTGAGGATTGTTTCAGTCGCCAATTTGGCGACTACTTTCGGTCGCTCGAGTCTATTTTCAGTCACCAAATTAGCGACTACTACGATCAGTCGCCTTATTACAGTCGCCTGAAACAAGAATTCTTGTAGTGATGGATGCCAAGTTGAGTGGAGAAAAGCGGATGTTACAATTGAATGCACTTGATGAGTTCCGTTTACAAGCTTATGAGAGCTCCCGTCTTTACAAGGAAAAAACAAAGATATGGCATGATAAGAGGATTTTGAAGAAGGAGTTTCAAATCGGTGATAAGGTGTTACTTTTTAATTCCCGCCTCCAACTATTTCCTGGAAAATTACGATCGCGGTGGTCCGGTCCATATACCGTCACAAATGTCAACAAGTTTGGTTCCGTTGAAGTGATGACCACAAATGGCGAGAAATTCAAAGTCAATGGCCATCGTTTGAAGATCTACTATGAGAATGCGATCGTTGGGATACTAGAGGGAGTTAGCATGGAAGCTTGAACCGACTCAAGTTTCATACGTCGTGCAGGACGTTAAACCAGCGCTTCTTGGGAGGCAACCCATGCTTTTATTTGCTTTTATTTTATTTAATTTTATTTTATTTGTTTTCCTTATTTTCCATAATTTCTCGTTATTTTTTTATACTTAACTAGACTTGACGATGTTTATTTTTGGTGATTTTTAGGTGAAAAAGGAAGAAAAGAGGAGTCGATGAGGAAGTTCACGCATCCCCAAGCACGGAAACCCGTTTTGGGGACGTCCGTTTCACAAAACACATCTCATTTTGCAAAACACGGAAGAAAAGGTCAGACTACGTAGAATTGGTCAACCCCGATCGGGGTTCGCAGGCCCTGATCGGGGTTCGCAGGCCCCGATCGGGGTTTATTCACCAGGCCGTCTGTTTATTTTCTGCTTCTTACGAAAACACAAATATACAGCACTCTCCTCTTTGAAACCCGATAGTACCTTCCTCTCTCTTTCTTCTTCATTTTTTCACTCTAACCCCAAGGAAACGTCATTTCCTTCATTACTTTGCAAGATTCATTACATCATCAACATCATCAAGTAAGTTTTGCCTTCATTTCTCTTTAATTTCATCCATTTCAATCAATTTAATCACGTTTTTTCAAACTTTAACTCAAATTGCAGGAAATTGATTTTATGCTTATTTGTGTTAGAAATTGATTGTCTTGTGCTCTATTAATGTTTATAGGATGAATTAGTTCACTAATTTGTTCTATTATTGTTGTTTGGATGGGTTTTGGTTGCCTTAAGATGAATTTTCGTCTTAAAATTTTAGAAAAATGGGTCCAAGAAAAGCTCCTACCCAAGGTGCTCCAAAGAGAAGAAGAGGTGATCCGTAATCCTCCCGAGCTGCGGAGGATGTTGAAATGCCCAATGTACCGGAATGGCATGATGATGATTATCCCAGAGTGATCTTCAACGATAAAAAAACAATGGAATAATTGGGTCCTCTTACGCTCCAAAGTTATGAAAACAACTAAGTTTATCAATCACACTTCTTTGAAAAGAATGGGAATTGATAAACAAGTTAAGGCTTTATTTTAGAATCTTGGTATGCTAACTTGTTACAAGATGGATTATAAAACCTTTCCCGAGCTCACACTTGAGTTTTTGAGTTCCTTCGAGTTTCATAAATCAAAACGCGAAGGGTTTATCCATTTTGTATAATTCCGGTTGTTTAATCATGATTATCGTTTGGATTTGTCGGACTTTGCCAAGATTTTTGCTTTGAAATGTGAGGGCTTGCATACTGAATCACCCGAAGGTTACCTACCTAATATGACTTGGGCATCCATTTCTCACTACCGTTTCACCGGTTGGGACCATACCCCTCAGCAATACATTCACTACCCCGATATTCGCATTTGGCAACGATTTATGAGGTGGACTTTTTTTAGGAGGAATGAGCCTCACTCGGTGAGGAGTATTGAGGTCGAGATTTTGGGTGCTTTTCTTAATGTAAACTTTGATGCCGAGTGGGAGATCAATATTCCCTACAAATTTGCTCCACTTGACCAAACAATGTAATAATGCGTCCAATAGGTCAATTGTTTTGGGTGGGTTGCACTAGTACAAAAAACCCCTACAGTGACGGCCTTAAATGACCTTTTGTGGCGGTTTTTAAAAATATAGGGCCCGTCGTGTATCACGGCGTCGTATAAACTTTGCGTCGGTTGTACAACCATCACAATAGCTCTCCTATGGTGGCGGTTGTTTAAAAAAACCGCCATTAAAGACTTATATATAACGACGGTTGTTGGACAAGAACCGCCATTGTACCTCATCTACAGTGGCGGGTATATTTTGAAAACCGCCACCTTAGATATTTCAACAACAACTTTGTACCATAACCCGCCACTACATGTTCTTTATAACGTCGGTTGTAGATGCAAAACCGTCGCGAAAGGTTAGTATAACGTCGGTTGTTGTTAACGAACCGCCATAATAGGCAAACCTATAGTGACGTTTCTAACTTGAGAACCGCCACTACG
>JAIUZE010021681.1:0-26720 GCA_022085475.1 Heliosperma pusillum | reverse complement strand
GAAAAGAGCTCAAGCCTCATAACAAGCGGTACGATACATGCAAATAACACCACCTCGCAAGTACACAACATTTGACGGCCGGGTCGATCAACGCATAGCGTTCAACTCCCAACAACGTCGTCGTATGCCCACTAACACATGCATTTAAGCAGTAGGATACCTCTCCGTTCCGACATTCCAGCCTTACGAACGGGAATGTAGCCAAGGGAATGAGAGTACAAAGCACAAGACAAAATAGTGCTCAAACCGTAACATTTCTGAAAACCGACTCAAAGTGGGACATAGCAAAAACCGTCACGAAACATGTGATACAAGCGAATGAAATATCATATATACAGAACATGCATATTATAAGTCACTACGTAAAATTATACGATAAACGGATCATGCGAACTATTATAAATTACGAGTTTTAGAAATTATATGAAAAACATACAGCCGTGTTCCAGGCCGGTCACTGGACCGGCGGCCGGTGGGCCAGCTCAGAGCACAGGCAAAAACCAAAAATCATAGAAAACAGAGGAATGTGTTCCAGGCCGGTATAGGACCGGCGGCCGGTACCGCGGCTCGGAGCACAACACCAACAAACACAAAAATCACAAGTTTGGAAACTATCAAAACAAGGGTCTACTTCAAACGGTCATAACTAGAGTTCTAGATATGAAAATGCAGAAATTCCAAGTCGAGGTGATAGCTTATCCTCTTACAGTTCCAACGATAGGTCACAAGCCCAAAACAAGCAAGTAACGAAGGAGATATGATCATTCTACGAAAAAGGGTCGGTGCAGTGAAATCCCAGCCGGCCACTGAACCGGCAGCCGGTCCTTCGGCCAGGACTACATCCTACCCGAGAACAACATACACAAGTTCAATCATTTTCAATTCTCATATTTAACTTCTATAACCTATCAACAATCAATAATCATCATCAACAATCATCAACTAACAACAATCATCATCAATAACTCAATTCCTAAGCTTACTAATCATATTATAAATACGAATTCTAACATAGAAATCATATAAAAAACGTAAATGATATCGAGTAACCCTTCACCGTTACCTTTACGCGTCTTTAATCGATTCTAAACCTTCCTAGTCTCCACCTACATACAATTAGATAATAAAAGATGAATATCATTCACCTTGAGAAAGACGGATAATTTAAAAACTGAGAAAGACGGTAATTTTATTACTAATACAGATAGAGGAAGCTAAGAGGAGAAGAATGAGATGAACTTACGCGAATTCCAGCAAAGAACGAGTGAGCTAGGCGAAATCTAAGATCGAAACAAAGAGGGAGGCAAGATTTTATTTTTCTTAAGGAGGAAGAAATGTTTTTGGTGTTTGAGTGAATGAAATAGGTTAAGGGAGGGAGTGTGAGTTGTGTAAGGAAAAGTCAACAAAAAGTCAAACTCGCCTTAAGACGGGATTCTTATGGAATTTCGCGGAAATTCCAAATACGAACTCGGAAATTCTAAATTCGACTCGGAAAATTAAATTTACGATTAAAACTAAATTTCGCTGAAAAGTTTCCGTAAAATATTTTCACTATAAAAATAGGGTACATTTTCACTGTAATTAGGGCTCTTAATCTAAGCATAAGATAAAAACAATGTATGTAAAACTCAGTATCCAAGGGTTTTTAATAATAGGTCTTTTATTAGAACTTGGAAACTAAGCTAAATTGGAGTTTCCAAAACTCGAATAAGGGTTTTCGCAGTCCCCCCGCCCGGGGGAGTACTTCTGCCCAATTTTTGCTTCAGGTGTCAGTTTCCCCGCCCGGGTACATAACTTCCCCCGCCCGGGGGAGTTCTTCTTTTCTTCTCTTCTTCATAAAATACTTCAATCTCTATGCTTATGACATCTAAGCCTTTGTCCTTCATTCCGACGTCCGAGAACTCATTTCTCATCACTCCTATCATGGATACCTTTCCAAGGATGGTTCGTTTTGACCTGAAACAAACACGAAACATACCAAAGCGTAGTATATATCGAAACATGACAAAACCATGCAAAGCTAGCCTAAAATCATATCAAGGGGAGTCAAAATAAGCTTAAATAAGCTACTAAATATACGTAAAATAAGCACTTAACACCGTCGAAGCGCATTATTTGTAGTGGCATGAGAGTGATCCCGAGACACGAAAAATCTCTCATATATTCATGGCACATCCCGTAGCCGTGCAGCTATTCCGAGCCTATCCTTATGTTGTGCTCATTGATTCGACATAAAAGACAAACACCTACAAGAATCCACTAGTTAAGATTGTCAGTGTTACCCCGACCGGGAATTCGTTCCTAATTGCTTGTGCACTCGTTTCTACGGAGTCCGAGGCTTCCTACACGTGGATATTGAGGCGGTTGTCGGAAATTCTCGCATGTGTCTTTGTTTCCCCTACCGTCTTTGTCACCGACCGGGAGTTGGTTTTGATCGCCGCTCTTGGGGAGGTGTATCCCGGTTCTAGTTATTTCTTGTGTCGGTGGCACGTGAACTGTGCCATCAATGCCAAAACCATGAACATTTACAAGACGGAGTGGTATAGAGATCTTGTCTACTATAATCCAGAATCGGGTTGGATACGGGTTATCGATGCATTAACCGTGGAAGAGTTTGAAAGAGCTTGGGAGTGTTTTCGCGTCAAGTGATGTTATACAAACGATGTCCTACATTTCAGTAACACGTCTACTTCCCGTGTCGAGTCGACTCATTCTCTACTTAAAACATGGTTGAAAAGCGCGAATTTGACACTTGATAGTATGTGGTCGAAGATGCATGACATGCTTGAAATTCAACACTCCGAGATTAGAAAGGAACTCGAAGATTCAAGGAGTCGCCCTCGGATAACCAGTCGTTTGTTCTCATTGTTGCTAGGGGTCGTGTCAACGAAGGCAATAGGATTAATTGAGGTAGAGCTTCAGAGAGGTCTTGGTCTTGGTGGCGGGTTAGACGAGGCGTGTGGACATGTGCTTGAGACAACTCATGGCCTACCTTGTGCATGAAAATTGGTTGATTTGAGTAGGAGAGGTAGGAGGGTCCATGTTGAGGATGTTATGTTTTTTCGAAGACTTTGGTATTTGATAGTGTTGATCAAATGCCGAGAACTGATGATGATGAGTTTGATGGGTTAGTAGAGGAAGCTAGAAAGAGTGACCCGGTTTCGTGTAGGTTGGTCTCAGAGAAGATGCGTGACGTCCTTTATCCGGAGGACGAGGAAGTTTTGCCACCTCCTATTAATGAGAACCCGAAAGGCCGTCCTAAAAAGTCTACAACATGGAACAAGTCGTCTTTCGAGCATAGTCAAAGGAAATATGGGACACCTAGCACCGATGGATCTACTGCTCGTACTCACTTATTTGGGGACTTTCCTCCAGGACCACTGATGCGAGTCGTTATACACCAAAAATAAAAGCCTAAGTCTACTAACTAAAGAAGATAGCGGAAATAGGGTCGATCTCCACAGGGAGGAAATTAACTAACTGTAATCTAAGTCTGTCAGTCACAGTCTGGGGGTTTTGATTTGGTTTTAAACTAAACTAAATAATATTTAAGGGAAGAGAAATAAAGGTAGAGGTTAACAAGAAAAAAATCAGATAAGGGAAAAATATGCTAGGATTCGGTCTACTGCAATATCGGCATCTACGGGTCAACTAAGTCAGTCGATCTATCAATGATAAGGGCAATGGTTTTCTCCTCTCGGTCTCAAACCACCCTGGGGATTTTCCTAATTAACTCTCGCCCTCTTAGGAGTCACCTATCAATTCTAAGCAAGTCTTTCCCTTCCAATCTCTCGATCCAGGTCGGGGTTAACTACCTAGCTAGTCTCCTGCGTGCACTCATTCGACTAACCTCAATTATACTGCTTAGATTGATTCTCATATTCAAGATTAACTAATATACTTTATCCTATCATGCCTTTATTACAGTTTTCCTCATCCTAACATACAAGGGAATTAGCTACTCATACTATTAATGATGCTAGCAATAAAGACGATTGAATATATGACATTAGACATGATATAATCGTAATTAACAAGCATAAAGAACAATAACGCAGCAATTAAGAAAGGTAAAACAGTAATTCATCCTAAGTCATGAGATATTCAAGCTGCTTGTACTCAAACCTCTGTATCTCGAATTCAAGACATCATTTGGGGTTGATTCTTTTTTGACATGCAAGCTAACATCTCTAGCTTTAATATGAGCTATCATGGTCATTCTAATTCATCCTAAGTCATGAGATATTCAAGCTGCAAGTCAGGCTAGAATCTAGAATGTTGTGCAATTGTCTGTTTTGCATTTGTGTGCATCAAGGGCCTTCCTATCCATTTTACTTGGCTTAAATGGCACGTCCACATATGGCTATTGATCCTAAAACAGTACTAAGTCATGGAAAGGAGGAATGATAAGCTTGGTTCCAAAATAAGAAGACTTTGGCCTGATAAATGCAACAAACAATTTCTGAACATTGACAGTGACCTCTAGTGGTCTTTCTTTTAAACTGTTGCTCAATTTACTTGCTCTTATAGCTGCATCTGCCCTATGGCACGACATGGACTGATTTCTAAGCTCCTTTTGAGTCTTTGTGCTGCAAGTATGTCACCTACTCACATTGGAAAGCAACAAGAGAAGACTTTCAACAACCAATAGGAATTAACTTGTTTTATTTTCATACTTTTCAATTTCAGTTTTTATGTAATTGTTTCTAGTTTTTATTCTCCACCCTTGGATGAACTTTTAGATCTTAGGGATTATTATCTAGTCATGTATCCCCCTATATAAGGGGCACTTCTCATTGTAAGAAATCAGATTTGATTAATGAATGAAAATTTGAAACCTTTGTTTCCAATTTCTAAACTCATGGCTTTGTGCTTGAGTCCCTTCTTTGCTTAGTGCTAGAAGAGTGTTGAATGACTCTTTGCTAAGTTGATGTAATCCTTCATCACAACCTCTATCCATTGGCTTTGTGCTTTGGAAGAGTACTATCTTGTTCTTATTTCATTTTTCTTATAAAATTCAGAAACTTTCAACATAACAACAAGTCCAATTTAATTCCTTTGAGTCTTTCTTTTTGTGTGTCTTTCAAGCATTAAAACCTACTGAAATTGCTACTTTCCTGAGTATTTACATTGCAATTGGTTATCAGAGCTAGTCTTAACATAAGTTCCATCTTATGTTAGTCTTGTGTTACTTTTATTAACCTCTACAACCTGTTTTCTGACTTGATGCAATTCTGAAATTTTAATGGCTAAACCAGTAGCCAAGGGTGTTATCCCTTATGTTTCATGTCCTAAGTTGAATCTCCATGAACTTTACTCTCTTACCAAGTCCATGACAGCTGCTAGGAAGAAGTTGCAAGCTCTTACAAAAGGGTATAATGTTGATGTGCTTCCAAAGAAGGCATCCAGCAACTATGGTGTTCCAAGGGAGCCTAAACCACCTGATTTGTACCAAGGGAAGTACCACCTGCCACATGAGTGTTCTATGTCCTCTCCTACCCTTGAGAGCAAAGGTAAAACACCATTACTTCCTTCCTTTAATGGTGAAAACAGTAGAGCATTTGTGTCTTGGTTGTATGATGTTGAATGCTACTTTGAGCACAAGTGTTATTTAGAAAAAAGGAAGCTTGAACTTGTTGTGTCTTGTTTAAAGGATTTTGCTTTACTATGGTATACTACTCTTAAACTTACAAGGAGAATGGAAGGGAAGGGTAGGATTAGTTCTTGGTCTAGACTAGAAAGGACCATGAGACAAGAGTATCTACCTTGTTCTACTATGGATAGTTTGTGGACTGAATTTAAGACCCTTAAGCAAAATTCCTTGAGTGTTCATGAGTATTCTAAGTTGTTTGAGGAGTTAAGCTTTGTTTGTGATATGAATGTTGAGGTTGTGCAAAAGGGAGTGAGGTTTTTCCATGGGTTACATTCTGAAATTTCACAACACATAGATTTGGAAGCTTTTGTTCAAAGGAGATATACATACGAGTATATGCTTGAGTTGGCTTTATATGTTGAGGAGAGCTTAGCAAGGCCTACAAACCATGAGGTGCTAGCTAAAGGGGACAGTATAGGGGCTACCAAAACAGTTGGAAAAGAGAAGAGTTTAGGTGAGATGGTTGATGTTCCATGCTTGGATGTTGCTTGTCCTAAGTCCAAGTGCCTTAAGCCAAAGGTCATTAGTACATGTGGTGAAATGGATAGCTCATGTAATGCTATCTTTGAAAATCCATGTTCTGAAATTAAAACCCCCTTTAACTCAACCTATGAGCCTACTAGTGAAGAAGAGAATAGTCTTGTCCTTTCTTGTGGAGCCATCAATGAGCAAGCTACTGATTTGGGTCCTATAGAGGTGATTGTCGACCAAGGACTACTTGAGCTTTAAACCATGAAGTTTGGACAGTCCATGGTCATGTTCAATAGTGGTAGTTGTTGGGAGTCGATCAAGGGTGAAGCACAAGGAGTGTCTTGGGTTGCTCCATGCTCAAGTGTGCCAAATCTGATCTCCTACACAAGCCATGATTCTTGCATCTTAAATTTCATCTTGGGAGGTATATCTTGTACTCTTGCATCCCCACACTTTCATTCTTACATGTTGATGAGGTTACAAGTTATTCTTGCTCATTTGGGTGCTACCTCATACATGTTAAGGAGTGAAATTGATCAATCTAAACCCTACTGTCCAGCTATGATCTTCTTGTGTTTTAAGATGAGTAATGCTCAAAATGGTTGTGAGAACTTGTTAGGACTATGTGTAACACCAAGGGGAGGTTCACTACTTGATGTTTATCAAGTTTTAGTTCATTTGGTGTTGTGTATGGTGATTCCAATGCACAAAAACAGTACCAGCCCATTTGATGCATTACCATGTCTTACTTGTTGTTTATACACTCATTTGGACTTGTTTTTAAGTGAGCATGCTATAAACCTCATGCTCTATGATGCTGCTGCATTTGAGCTTGTGGAGAAACCACCTTGGCCATTAGATATAGAGTACATTAACCCCATTGAAAGGGAAATCACAATGAGCATGAGTAAGGGTAGTGAGCCTTTTATGAGTGTACAATTTCAACTCCTCATTGCTGAAATTGAGGATGCTACTTATGGAAGACAAAGACATCTCATGAAAGTATTTGATCCTGGAGGAAGACAACTAAAGCTAAGGGTTTGTAGAAGAAGAATCATGATTGTGAATTGGGAAAGCTTAGTTCATGAATATGTGAAAATTCTGAAATTTGTTTCATCCATTTCAAAATTTGAGGCCAAATTTTTTGAACCTGGGGAGATTGCAACAGGAGTTAAGGCATGGGTCTCTCAATTTTGCTCCAACATAGGGATCATCACATTTGCCATTGATCACATATGAAATACAATACCAAGGAAGCAAAATGAGTTCAAAACAAGGCATGCTAAACAATTCAGAACAGTCTCAATACATTCAGAATTGGGTCAACTTCAATAGCTCATATCTTGAGTTTTACATGGTAAAAATTTGAGTTCTTTATATGGTTGGGTTCTTGAAAGAGTCCTTTTTCATATGGAGTTGGAATCAACAACATTCATGGAGTAGATTGTTCACACGAGGGCTTCAAAGATTGTCATGCATGGATGCTCCTCAGCTTTTCAGAAATGACCTGTCGACACTCAAGGCTGAATAACTCAACATTGGCTGGATATTTTTGGTTGATTCCTTTTGGTTATGAAATCTAATTTCATTAGCTTTCATTTGAATCATCATGAAAATTTTTATTCCATCTGAGCTGGGAGATATAATTTTCAAAGTTCATGCAGCTGCACAGGAAGTCTGATGAGGATTAGACTTTTGACCTGTACTTACTCAAAGGCTTATAACTTAAGTTCCAGAAACTATTTTTGGATGATTCTAAATTCAAAAGACAGCTAACTCATATAGCTTCAATTTGGCTACTCATGGGTTTCCTAATTCTATCTGTCCAGAAAATAAGAGCATCTGCAAGATGCCCCTGTATTCTGGAATGCTGCTGAACAAAATGCAAGTGACCTGCTTGTACTCAAACCTCTGTATCTCGAATTCAAGACATCATTTGGGGTTGATTCTTTTTTGAAATTAAATCTAACATCTCTAGCTTTAATATGAGCTATCATGGTCATTCTAATTCATCCTAAGTCATGAGATATTCAAGTTCCAAGTCAGGCCAGAATCCAGAATGTTGTGCAATTGTCTGTTTTGCATTTGTGTGCATCAAGGGCCTTCCTATCCATTTTACTTGGCTTAAATGGCACGTCCACATATGGCTATTGATCCTAAAACAGTACTAAGTCATGGAAAGGAGGAATGACAAGCTTGGTTCCAAAATAAGAAGACTTTGGCCTGATAAATGCAACAAACAATTTCTGAACATTGACAGTGACCTCTAGTGGTCCTTCTTTTAGACTGTTGCTCAATTTACTTGCTCTTACAGCTGAACCTGCCCTATGGCACGACATGGACTGATTTCTAAGTTCCTTTTGAGTCTTTGTGCTGCAAGTATGTCACCTACTCACATTGGAAAGCAACAAGAGAAGACTTTCAACAACCAATAGGAATTAACTTGTTTTATTTTCATACTTTTCAATTTCAGTTTTTATGTAATTGTTTCTAGTTTTTATTCTCCACCCTTGGATGAACTTTTAGATCTTAGGGATTATTATCTAGTCATGTATCCCCCTATATAAGGGGCACTTCTCATTGTAAGAAATCAGATTTGATTAATGAATGAAAATTTGAAACCTTTGTTTCCAATTTCTAAACTCATGGCTTTGTGTTTGAGTCCCTTCTTTGCTTAGTGCTAGAAGAGTGTTGAATGACTCTTTGCTGAGTTGCTGGAATCCTTCATCACAACCTCTATCCATTGGCTTTGTGCTTTGGAAGAGTACTATCTTGTTCTTATTTCATTTGTCTTATAAAATTCAGAAACTTTCAACATAACAAGTCCAATTCAAGTCCTTTGAGTCTTCCTTTTTGTGTGTGTCTTTCAAGCATTAAAACCTACTGAAATTGCTACTTTCCTGAGTATTTACATTGCACTCCCTCTCCAAACCATCCTGCAACCTAGAGTAGCGACCTAAGGTGTCCCGGTCTTACCTCTGAGACAATGGTAACTCGGATCTCGAGTTCCGTACGGACCGATCAACCATATCCTCCTCACCCTCCGACTCCTCGTCCACCAAACTCTCGTCAACAAAATCCTCTTTCCTATAAACGTCGTCCATCAAACCCTCTTCCTCAAAACCCTCATCGATCTGACGAACACTACCTCCTCTGACATCTTCCCCTCAGAAATACCGCTACCAACGGGATTAGATCTACACCGAATGACAACGCGAGGTATCCGTGCACTAGAAGGGGCCTCCCGACCACGACGCTTTAAAGCCGTGACTCTCCGGCTCACCGTACGATCATCGGGAACCATAACGCTCTTTCCTCGATCTCTCATCTGCATTAGACAATTTAAAACGTTCAAATAAGCGTTAATAATATTCCTAAAATATATTTTCATCGAACAAATTAATTTAATCAACTTAATTAACAAATTATAAAATCCTTTCAAAGAAACCATGGACGGACTTTTAATCAAAAAATTCAAACCATGGCCGATTTTTTTTCTATGGAAATCCCACCATGGTGGGATGAAAAAACTGGAAATCCCACCATGGTTGGACGTCAATTTCACACGTCCAACCATGGTAGGATTTCCAGTTTTTTCATCCCACCATGGTGGGACAACCATTTCACACGTCCAACCTGATGGAGTTAGTATGGCCATATGTACGTAATATTGTATAACTGATTAATTCTATGTGGCTACAATGTTCTGCTAGGAGCCGCTTGTAGTCTGAGTCCTAAATGAGTTGGGACTCGGGTAGTATTAGTCAGTCCTACAGGGTCACACACTAGATGAGTTTTGGGCAATATTATAATTAATATTGATTAATTATTAAAGGAATAAGAATAATATTTATTATTCTTATTATACTTTCCCAATCCTAGATAGTCTAGGATTCTCTTGAACTCTCTATATAAAGAGATATAGAGGGAGGTGTTTATAGTGAGTTTTTCTAGAGAGAAAAATCTCAAGGGAACTAAGAGGGAAGAAAATTGCTCATATAGTTTGTACTAGCATACACACTCATATTGTGTGGATACCGGTAGAGGCGCAACACTTGGGGCGTTATTGTGAGACGGTCTCACGGATTATATTATTATTCAAGAAGCTGCGATTTGGGTTTTATTATACTTCTTTTTATTAGCATATTATTGGAATTCTTCCGCATCCAAGTAAGTTTGCTAATCACCCTTTTGTGTAATCTTAATACTTAACATGCATGAGATCTTGGGAATTCTGTAATTCAAATCTGTTAAAAATCGTTACAGAACCCTTCAGTGGTATCATAGCGAACATGTATTGTTAAGTATTAGATTAAAAGGTTGCACCTTTAGATATAATTGTTGTATCTTTGTGTTTATTATTGAGTTTCCAGATTGGAGTTTTGAATTGAATTAGTTCAATTGTATACAATTGTTGTATGTTGTTAAATATTAAATTTAGGGTTGTATCATGTTAGATGTTGTATTGTATCGTAATATTTGATATTATGATGAATTCCTTTAATCCCAATTTGATTAATTAAGATGTTGTATTGTCTTAAAATCCCAATTTGATTGGATCTAATTAGATTAGATATGTAACAAACCCTAATTTGATTAGGTGATTAAATTGTTTAATTACGTGTGTAATGCTCTAATTTGATTAAAGCAAAGATACTGTTCACGCGGTACTATTCACGGTTACTATTCACGGGCGTTTCGGTAAGTTACTGTTCATCAGTTTTGATTGTCGGATTTTGGCTTAAAAATATTGTTTTTTGAGTGTAAACAGCGTTCTCAACAAGACTGCATAGCAGAGTCTACGTTTTTAAGCCAAATTCTGACGTCTTGTTAGACCTTCTGGTGCTTTTTAATTTAAAATTATGTTTTTTGTTATTTCATAATTGGTTTTGTGATTTAATCAATTTGATTGATTGATTCATTGTTACAATGGTTGTATTGATTTAATTTTGAATTTTATTAGTTTTATACATAGTATGATATGATCATGATACCTATGTTTTTACGTTTTTGCATAAGATGTTCAAAAACTACAATTTTGAATTGTTGACGATTATGAATCGTTTTTGGAGTTCCTAACATGACTTGTTCTAATTTAAAATTGCTTGTATATTACATTTGTATAATGTGATGTTTAATGATTAATTAAAGCTTTGTGTGTAAATTAGAACGGCTAGGTTCCCTTATATCATTTTCCTTAAGAGAACTAGCGTCATGCTTAGGACATTTGTCATGTTTGACTCCACCTTCCCTCAATTAAAATATTAAGTAATGTCCTTCCAAATTAACGACTGTAAAAACTTATATCGTTGGAAGTATTGTCTGCCAAAGTAGAGTACTCCTTCTATGTAAGCTGAGCAGGTGGGTAACAGTTATCCACACGTGAGATTTGGTACACTTAACAAAGTTATCAAAACAGTTTTGGACTTTGGGGCAAATAGTCAAGTCACATAAGATGTTACATGACGACTAGGAGTCGCATTTGATGCGATTGACATTTGATGGCTAACTTGATATGTGTAATTTGGGCGATGAGCCAAAGCTCACTCACGTTATATATGATTAGGGATCCTAGAATACTATGCACATATGAGGGTTATGTGTGTAGTGATTTTATCTTAAAATTGTTTAAGAATGTCGTACAAATTGTGTGTCTTAAATTGGTTAAGATAATCACAGTTTATTAATATATCGATTTTAGTTTTGCATATGTTGATAGTTGTAAGATGTCATTGTTGTCATGTTTTTCAAATGTGTTTGAATCGTTCAAATTCATAGATTGGTTTCTTTGAGAATTGTTCTCAATTTTGCAAAGTGAGGTTTATCTTCAAAAGAGAATTTCTAGCGAACCATATTCAATGCTAATGTATAGTTTAGACTATATAGCGAAAGTCATAAAGATGACAATTCGTACCATATATGTCAATTGTCTAAAATAATGGAATTGTTCCCGCTTAGTGAGAAAAAATATGTGGGATGATCCAGTTACTTCATTCGTCATTATTATGACATAATTATATTGATAATTTATGAGTAATTGGATATCCTTATTATCAAAGGTTGATGACTGAAATTGTTTCAGTTATGTCTTAAGTTACAGTCAGTTCATAATGAATTGGGCACGTAAATTAAGCGAATTTATCACTTAGTGACATAAGATGATGAAGACAATCGAGCCTTGTATCAAGAAGATTCAGAAACTAATGTTCTTTGAGTTCATTAGCAAAGAGGCTTTCAGATATGAGCTTAGACACTGATAATGGGAAAGGGAAGGACAATCGTTGTCAAGTCCTACCTTAAGATCAATTTATAAAGGTATGGAAATCATTTAGTAATTATCGTCATTAATGTAATGACAAATAGCATTGGAAAGGTAGCTCATAGAAATGTCTCGAAGATCTGCAAAAGTTATTGAAGTATGACTTCAAACTGGAATTGCATGTTATAGAAGTAAAAGTTACTACGAATATTCTACTATAAGGTATAAGATACCAAAGATGGTATTTACATTATGATGTAATGACCTGTGGTAGTAGAAACATGGTAAGGAATGTGATAAATCTACGTGTATAATGAACAAATGTTGTTGCATTTTGCGTATAATTTATTCATTTGAATGTTATATTGTTCAAAACTAGATTTGAATAAAAGTTATTCATACAATGTCATTAGTAGGATGTTAATTCTTTTCATGTTTAAACATAAATTGAATTAATATTTTATAAAGAACAAATGTTGTTCTTTTTCTGGTTAAGACAATTTTAGTTTTATTCAATCTAATCTATAACAGTAATGCAAAGATTTCAAGTCTTATGACCCAAGTTTCACACGCTTACAACAATGTCTTTTGAGCCATGAAACGAGAAACACGTGTAGAAGTTCCATGATGATGGATTTCTAAGCCTTATTGATTTGGATCAATTAAGGCAAGTGTAGTTTGTTTATATGCTAAAAGGATTTAAGGTGCTCTAACTAGTTGTAGTAAGAGGGCGGCCAACTAGTTTGATCACACATATTCAGATATGTGTGAGTTGAATAAGTCATGTTGCTAAGGTATGAGATTATAATACTTCAAATTACTATTTTCAGTAATTATGCATATGTTCATATGATGAACATAAAGTCTGATTGTTTTAAAAGTTTGAAATAGAATCAGATTGAAGTAAGAGATCAACTTAGGAAGTCAATCAATATTTTTCGATTTGATCGAAAGGAGAAGCATGAATCAAGTGTTTATGATCATCATAAAAGTAATGAAATTGTTTCACTACTAGTCTTAATGAGACAGTGTAAGTTTCACTATAAGAATATTAGAGAAAAATTGTTTTCTTTAAAGGACATCACAAGCTAAGTTAGTTTGAGGTCTTTTGGGAATGTCCCGAAGACTTAACCATGCGGGTTAGACCCAAATGGGAAATATCATACTATTTATATTTGATGATGAGCGTTTTCTTAATAATTGTGGAATATTATGTCTTATAAGAGAATAAGAACTTTATTTTGATATGGTTCCATCTATGATGAGTCATGCAGATCTCGTTATTTTTGGAGTTATGCGCTCTAAAGTATCTTGGTACACAATTTTGAAATTGTTTCTATCTAGGTCAATGAAAATATATTACATATAAGATATGTGCTTGGAATGGTTCCTATTATATTTTATTGATATTTGAGACTTTTAAAATGTTAAGAAAACAGTTTTCTGAAATTTAGTCTCGAATTTCTTACATATACTATACGGGGTATTCTAAGATAGAATATCAAATCTACCCTTCATTCCAGTACAAAGTGTTTGTCACTTGGAATGATTCTTTAATGAGAATTGTGTCTCTAAAGAAATAGTGGGAGTAGAATAATCCTGAAAAAGGTAAAGAGTCACATAGTTCTTCTTCAAATGTTGAAGGAGATAGGTAAAATCCATGAAAATTCATGGATGTATCACTTGTGATTAAGCCCCGCATAAGTTTGACTTTTAAAGGAAGCAATGATAGGCTCCAACTCTAAAAGCGTAAAATGGCTTGAGGCCATGAATCCAAAATGGTTTCATGTATCATTACAAAGTATGGACTTTGATTGGCACACCCGGTGGTGTTTGGATTCTCCTAGCAAATGTCATTATTCATGAGATGAGTTTGACAGGAGGCGTACGTGAATAATATAGTTTTCCTTAAATGGAAATATGCAATAAGTTGTGTAAGACACATCTTAATATTCATGTAAATATGGAGCGCTAGGTAAATGAGAAAGTTTTAAAGGTTTATTTATAAACCGAAACAAATATCTAAAGATTGGAATCATCGATCTTAACAAAGTAATTCAAAATGGTTTTGATTTCTTTGAGATGATGATAGTATTGCATGTACAAGGAAACTAGTGGGAGTAAACTCTCTTTTATGATTGGTATGTAGTTGACATACGTATTCAAGAAACGACATTTTGTTGTCTCGTGGAGACTTATTAGAAAAAATGTTGTTTATTATGCGCTCGTATGACGAGTAGAATACAGATCTAGTCCTTGTGACTGTTATGAATAACATGTGAAAATATTCATATTAAAGAACCAAGAAAGTGTTCTTGTGATGAAGTAATCATTGTAAGCGTGTTACATTGATATCAACTTCAAATAGACAAGTATGGTTCCCGATTGTAATCTGGACACATTTTGTTTATATGAAAAGTAATTGCATGCTGAAATGGTTTCAAGCACGTTGCTATGACTAATCTTAAAACAAAAATGAGTACTTTGTTGCTTATGAAGCATCAAATAGAGTGCTTGTGTTGGACCAATTTCATAGTTTTGATAATGACATGTGTTTACGTGATAATATGTTTTACTCGATATATCATATGCGTGTAATTGTGTGCTTTAGTCTTTTTATAGCTAGCAACAATTATGAGAAGAAAGATCAAAGTTAGGCATAACTTTGATAAAGTCTGTGAGACAAAGTTATAACAACTTCAGGAATAACTTTGGAAGTGAACATGAAAGTTATAGCTAACCAGGCATAACTTTAAGGAAAATCGCTTCAAACAAGATCTACATTCAATTACACAAGACTCGAGATGGAGGGTCTTTGTGATCAAGATGAAGAGATGATCCGTATACTGAAGATCTTTGTGAAGATTAGATAGTATAGGTCGTCATTCGGTAACTATTTCATTCGAGAGATTTTATATTCAAAAGTTATAGCTTTAGTCTATGACTTTGGATGATAAAATATTGATGCATGATTTTGGAAATAAAATGTTTTGAAATGGTTTCAAAAGTGAAAGAGTATTTTTATATTTATCAATTATTTTAATAGAGAATATATTTATGAGATTCTATTGGTTAGTAATACAACTTATGGGTTGTCATGCTACCTAGGGTTTCTAATATATTTTATCTCAATTTGTTGTTAACCTTATTAGCCCACCTAGTGGTTGAGCCATCTAGGGTTTCGTGAAAACCTAGTTTGTACCACCTAGGGATTCGTGCCTCCTAGGGTTTCGTGAGCTATGGATTTCGGCCTCCATAGGTTGTTTTTCTTGTTTACCTAATCTAGGATTCTACTATATCTTTACAACAATATTTTGAGATATTAAGATAAATATATTTCTATAAGATAAACCAAATAATATTTTGAGATAAGGATATTTCTAAAAGATAAGCAAATATTATTTTATGATAAGACAAGTATCTTTATTAAATATTATACTAGGGTTTTAGATCTACTATGATTCTACTACTATAAATACTCATTCACATACTAATTGCAAAATACACGAAACACACATATTTACACGGCTATTATTTTACTTGTGTTGATTTTCCAAAATCGTTTTAAAGCAAACCTTTGAGCAAATATTTATTATTTTTAGAGTTTTTTTTTAAAAGAGTCGTGCATCAATTATTATCAATCGCTTGAGTGAAATACGTTATTGGATAATAGTACATCATTATAAGCTTACAATTCTTTAACGGGAATTTGTCTGAGTTATATTGTACTTTCTTATTAGCGTAAGATAGTATAGAGTATTTAGCGATACTCACCTTGAGTTATAATCATAGTGTTGATTATACGAGTGGGTTGGTAATTTTTGTAATCCCTAGAAAGGTACTAAAAATTATTAATCGAGAATAGTGGACGTAGGTTTCAACGTGTAAAACTGAACCACTTCAAAAATCGTGTGCCTCTCTCTTATCTCTTTACTTTTCGTTATTTCGTTATTCGTGCTTACTTTGATTAATTAATTAGTTGATTTTAATTCATAAGATCAAATAATTAATTACATATCTTATAAATCGAAAAAGTGGGGCTAGTTTTTAATACTCAATTCACCCCCCCCCCCCCCTCTTTCGTATTCGATCAATAGACTCTACAATTGGTATCAGAGCCTCATGCTCTTGATTGCCTTACAGCAAGGAGTCTGATCCATTTATTCTTTTATTTTTATTTATTTTCCGCTGCATTTATTTTTATTTTAATGGATTCCAAACATCTGAAGTGTCCCGTATTCGATGGGAAAAACTACAGTCTATGGAAAAATATGATGACCCATTTCATAAAGGGTAACGATTGGGAGTGTTGGATAATCATTAAGAATGGTCCTAATAAGATCATGCTTGGAACGGCTACTGCACTTCCACATAGAAAAGAAAGAAGATGACTATGTGGAGGAAAATTATAAGAAAGATGGAGAAAAATTCAAAGGCTTTAGTCTGTTGCCAAAACGGCATGACCATAATGAATTTGATCGTTTTCCTCTAGTGGCTATGCCAAGAAATATTGGGAATGGTCTGAGTTAGCTATGGGGGACAACTGTTGTCAAAAAGCAAAGTATTGCAATACTTATGCAATTACGAAATTGTTTCTCAATGGAACAAAATGAATCGCTTGACAGCATGTCCACTCGCTTCTCTAGTATCATTAATGAATTGAAAAATCTTGGAAAAACTTTTGACTCCGAGGATATTGCCAGGAAGATCCTTAGAAGTCTATCTAAACGATGGAGACCTAAGGTGACGGTAATTGAGGAATGTAAAGACCTATCTGACCTATCCAATCAAGAGCTACATGGAACCCTAATGGCTCACGAGATTACTCTTGATGAAGATGAGGCAAATGATAGTAATAGCAAGAAAGTGGCTTTACAAGCCGAATCTAGTGAAAGACATGATTCGGATCTTGAAGATGAAACAGTGTTATTTGCTAGACGTTTTAAGGAAAAATTCTTTAATAAACCACAAGGGAAAACGTTTAACAATAACACTAACAAATCGTACAAAAAGCCAATTGAGTCAAAAGGGTCTCTTTCAAGTCGTGGTTGCTTCAAATGTGGGGATAATGATCACATGATCAAAGATTGCCCCACATGGAAGAAAATCAAAGACAAAAATCAACGAGACAAAACCAAGAAGGAATTCAAGCAAGTAATGATGGCTTATTGCTGGGGAGAGCTCGACACAGAGGACGACGAATCAGAAGAAGAGGAAGTCGCCAACTTGTGTCTAAGCAACGTCAGTCTTGACCTAATTTCCGACAGTGACAATGAAAGCGAATCCGAGATGTGTCTTGTTGGCCACTCAGATTCAGAACCAGATTCAGAAGATGATGAAGAGGTTAGTCATCTTGAACTGAAAAAGCAAGTTAAGAATTTATCTAAGAAGTCTTTAATTAAGTATTTTGAAGAAGCCTTAGATCATTGTCATGAGCAGAGTCTTGAGTTAAAAGATCTTAAAGAACAAATTCTTGACATTGCTGAGGAAAACCAACTTCTTAAGGCCAAAGCTAAAAAGCTCAAGTCTAAAGTTATGGCAACTTCAGCTATAACTTCAGACAAGACAAATGTTGAGAAAGAAGCTCTTGAGTCTAAAGTTATAGCTAATAAAGCTATAATCTCAGAGTTGAAGCTCAACATTAAGCATCTTCAAGCCAAAGTTATAGCTAATGAAGCTATAACTTTAGAATTGAAGAAAGTCAATGAGCGTTTACAATCTGAGGCTAAGGCAAAGGAAGTTGTTATCCTTGATCACGAGAAAGTAAACTCTTTTCTTTCTCAGCAATTGAAAGAATTAAAGGCTGAATTCTCCCAAGCCAAAAGTCAACATAATGAGGAGAAACTTATCTTGAATAAACGTTTCAATGACTTTCGTGAAAACTTTAAAAAGAATAATCCCTCCAAAGACTCGAATGTAGATCATTCGTCGTGTGAAAAAGAAATTCAGTCTTTGAAGGAATTGCTCCTACATGCACGAAAAGTTCATGATAAGTGGGAAGGAAGTCAGAAGGTCTTAGACTTCCTTACCGAACAATCTAATAATAACATGAATATGGGTCTAGGTCATGAATGCTATAGTCGTAGAGACCATGATAAGTGCAAATCCACTCCCTCTGACCGTGATTTCAGAAGAAGGAAGTATGTCAATCTTTCAGAATATCTGATTTGCAATTATTGTGGTCACAAAGGTCATGTTAAAGATAATTGTGTTAAATATGTTAACGACAACAAAAATCAAACTGATTTTGTGAAAGAACATGACGTGTCTAGTGAGTCCGAATCTGAACCTCAACGTGATGAGGTTAGAAATAATGAGTTTAGATGGTTTTATGACATGGCTTTCGATTACACATCTGTACCTTCAAAATCTAAACCTAATGTGAATCAGAAGCAGTCGTTTAAACCTAATGTGCATCACAACAATAACAAACAATATATTAAATCTAGCAAAACCTATCCTAAGAAGAAAAGAATTGTCAAACAGGTATGGGTTAGGAAGGATCAAATATATAGAGTCATTAACCATAAAGGACCCAACTTAGCGTGGGTACCTAAAAGCTGTATTTGATTCTCTTGCAGGTAATAGTGAAAGAAAATAATCTATGGTATCTCGACAGTGGATGTTCGAGACACATGACCGGAAACAAGAATCTTTTTCTTTCACTAGAGCCTTTCAACGGTGGCAAGGTCACCTTTGGAGACAACAAGAAGGGCAACATAATCGGTGTAGGTAAGATTGGTATATCTTCTTCACATGCTATCAATAACGTATATCTGGTAGATGGCCTTAAGCATAACTTGCTAAGTATCTCTCAACTATGTGACAAAGGCAACAAAGTCGTTTTTCATTCAAATGGTTGTCGTATCATAGTTGAAGGTACTAGTAACGTTATCTTAGAAGGCTTACGTAAACGGAACGTGTATATGATTGATTTAAACAAAGTCACTACAAGTTCCTTTACGTGCATGAAAGTCACTGTGGATGATTCATGCTTGTGGCACAAGAGGTTTGCACACATCAGTCCAACAATTTTAAAGAAACTCAAATCTTGGGATTTAGTTGAGGGTCTACCCTCAATCAAATTCGAACAAGAAAAGATGTGTGACTCATGTGGCCATTGTAGACACGTTAGGTCTTCATTCAAACCGAAACGAGTAGTAAGTACAGAGCGTCCACTTGAGTTGGTACACATGGATTTATGTGGACCTATGAAAGTCAGAAGCCGCGGTGGATCAAGGTACGTATTCGTCCTAGTCGACGACTACTCCAGGTATGTATGGCCTATCTTTTTATTTACTAAAGATGAAACTTTCGATGAGTTTGTAGTACTAATGAAGCTCGCCCAAAACAAGTATGATAAAAAGTTAGTTTCCATTCGTACGGATCATGGCACCGAATTTGATAATCAAGCTTTTATAGACTATTGTAGGGAGAATGGTGTAGGACATAACTTTTCTGCACCACGAACCCCACAACAAAATGGTGTCATGGAACGTATGAATAGAACATTAGAGGACATGGCCCGCACTATGCTTTTGTGTAGTGGCCTTCCTAAGAGTTTTTGGGCAGAAGCCATAAGTACTGCATGCTATGTGCACAATAGAGCTATGATTAGACCAATTCTCAAAAAGACTCCCTATGAACTTTTAAGAGGGAGAAAACCCAATATAGCTCACCTTCGTTGCTTCGGTAGTAAATGTTTTGTCCATAATAATGGAACAAGTAATTTGAGCAAATTTGATCCACGAAGTGACGAAGCTGTGTTTGTTGGTTATTCTAATCATAGTAAAGCTTTCAAAGTTTTTAACAAAAGAACGTTGTGCATAGAAGAAAGTGTTCATATTGTATTTGATGAAGATAATGTGCCTAAGCAAGTTGAACAGAATGAAGAAGAGGACATGAATGATCCAGACTTTCGCCTCTCCAGAGATGACGTGCCAGAAAATAATGAAGAAGTTATTGAAGGAATCAATGATGAACTTGATAAATCCGCAAATGACCTTGAACAGAGAACTGAGGCAATTGTTGATGATACGAATGTCTCTTCTCAAAACAAGGAAAAGGAAACTGAAGTTATAGCTGATGATGCTATAACTTTGAACCAGAACCAAGATGGTGTAACTGAAGTGGTACCAACTTCAGCTATAACCCCAGAGTCCAACTCAGGGGGAACCAATCTTGATTCTGAATCATTTGAGGAAAATGATAGTTCATCAGATGATGATGAGCCTAGGAACTCTAAGAAATGGAAATATATGAGTTCTCATCCTATGGATAGTATCCTAGGAAGTTTGACTAAAGGAGTTCAAACTAGGCGAACTTTAAATAACTTTTGCTCATTCTATTCATTTCTGTCTACCATAGAGCCTACCAACATCAAGGAAGCTCTTGCAGAATCCGACTGGATTGTGGCTATGCAAGAGGAGCTGCAACAGTTCGAACGTAATAAAGTATGGCACCTTGTGCCACGACCTCCTAATCGAACTGTGATTGGTACTCGATGGGTATTCAGAAATAAATTGGATGATTCAGGAGTTATAGTTCGTAACAAGGCTCGATTAGTCGTTCAAGGTTATAATCAACAAGAAGGGATTGATTATGACGAGACATTCGCTCCAGTAGCAAGACTTGAAGCTATTCGCTTGCTCATCGCCTTCGCAGCTCATAAAGGAATGAAACTGTTCCAAATGGACGTTAAGACTGCATTTCTTAATGGTTATTTGGAAGAAGAGGTTTTTGTTGAACAACCTCCCGGATTTTTGAATAGCAAGTTTCAAAACCATGTTTTTAAACTCGATAAAGCTTTATATGGTTTGAAACAAGCGCCTAGGGCTTGGTACGACAGATTATCTAAATTTTTATTACAAAACAATTTTAAAAGAGGATCTGTCGACAAAACCCTATTTTTAAAATCCGAGGGTTCTGGTTTACTTGTTACTCAAATTTATGTAGACGATATTAGTTTTGGTTCTACTAACAATAAATTGTGCAAGTATTTTTCAGATTTAATGACCTCAGAATTTGAAATGAGCATGATGGGAGAATTACAATTCTTCCTAGGATTGCAGATTCAACAAACCAAAGAAGGAATAAAGATTCACCAACAAAAATATGTCAAGGAGCTAATCAGAAAATTTGGTATGGAAAACGCTCATCCAATGGACACGCCTATGGTAACTGACAAAAAGTTGACCTTAGATGAAAATGGTAAGTCCGTAGATGAGACTACATATCGAGGTATGATTGGTTCTTTATTATATTTGACTGCAAGTAGGCCTGACATTATGTTTAGCGTATGTGTCTGTCCTAGATTTCAATCATGTCCTAAGGAATCACATATGATTGCAGTTAAACGTATCTTGAGATATTTAATTGGTACATCTAACTTATATTTATGGTATCCACTTGAGTGCAATTTCGATCTAGTAGGATATTCAGACGCAGATTATGCGGGATGTTCTTTAGATAGAAAAAGTACCTATGGATTTGCTACGTTTGTTGGACCATGCATAATTACTTGGGACTCAAAGAAGCAAAATTCGGTTGCGTTATCTACTGCAGAAGCCGAATATATCGCTGCAGGACTGGTATTTTCTCAACTACTTTGGTTAAAGCAAAAACTATGTGATTATGGTGTTAATGTTGGTTGTATGCCTGTATTCTGTGATAATACGAGTGCTATTATTATTTCTAAGAACCCAGCTCAGCATTCTCGTACTAAGCATATAGACATTAGACATCATTTTTTGCGTGACCATGTAGAAAAGGGCAACATTAAACTCGAATTTTGTAGTACTGATGTTCAATGGGCTGACCTTTTAACAAAGGCGTTAGCGAGAAGACGTTTTGAGATTTTGCGGTTGGAAATTGGTTTAATCGGTAGCAATTAAATTCATCTTATTTATTTTGTGAACCTGCGTGACTGGCTAGAATAAGACGAGATTGTATGACTGTGTCCGCATATTTCATTGCTAGTATATTTGTGTTTAATATAATATATTTACGTGAGTATCTTGCATATTAAGTGTTTTATGGAAATTGAATTATGAACCACATATTTGCCAAAAATCTATCCTATTCACTTTCCAAAATTAAGCCAAATTCTACCCTTGTATACCATGTTAGCCGAAATTCTCAAATAAAATCACCTTACCATATTTCTTTATTTACCAAATTCTATCCTTACCATATCCCAACAATTAACCACCAAAGATTTCTTTTCCTACCAAAATTCAAATCAAAAAAAAAAAAAAGGGAAAGAAATCAATTGGGGCCGGCACACCCATGTGCCCAAGTACAAAAGTAACACAAATTCTTACACCTCATTATTACCCTCTTACACCTTTCACTTTCACCACATAAATACTCAACCAATTTTTTTTACTCTTCCTCTTCAACCTCACGGCACCCACAACAAACAACATAAAAATTACCCAAACCTTCAACCATCATCAATGGCTTCCACTAGATCAAAAATCTCCAAGAACCCAAACCCAAAAACTCCCAAGCCTAGTATGCCCAAAAATACCTCTTCTCCTCCCACACAACCATCACCCAACCCAAACCAAACCGAGTCCGGTGCGGGTCTTGAGGGTACGAAAAGAAGACGGTTAAATAAAGGCAAAGGTAGACTCCAAGACGAAGCTACAACCGAAGTTGCTGACACGGTTCCCGAGGCACCAACACGGGTTACATTGCGTGATTTTTCGCCTCAAGAAACATCTTCCGGGCTTGATAAACTCCGTCTCACGAAAGACGAAAGAAAGCTTGTAAACCGAGTTGCTCAGTATGGAATACACGGTGGTCGTTATTATCCGGAAGCTTGGTGTGACAAATATAGGGCTTTGGGATTCTTTACCGATTTTCTGAATTTCCAAGAATGGGAAACCGTGGCTCAGTTTTCGGGTCCTGTGTATCCGATTGATGTAATACAGTTCTTTTCTTCTGTTTCATTAAAAGATGGAGTGTTGAATGCCGTTATAAATGGCCGTTCAGTTTTGATTTCCGTGACGGACTTTTGTACTCTGTTTTCGGTTCCTGATGATGGAATCAAAATCAATCTGAGTACGTCATGGGAGGAACTGACGGACATGGCTAAGCTGGAGGTTAAGCAATATTTTGATGTTGGGGCGACGGTGTCGAGTTGCGTGTTGGCGGGTAGTGTTTCTCCTAAACTGAAATTTCTGTTAAATTTTTTATGGAATACCGTGATTCCGCGACGGGGCGGACGTGACAAAATTGCATGCTATGAGATGTTGGTCGTAAAGCATTGGTTGGAGGGCAACCGGGTTAATTTACCTTCTCTTGTTTTTTCTCGTATTTCACAAACCGCTTTCTCGGTGACCGAAGACAAAATATATTCTACTCTTGATTTGCCGTATGGTATGTGGTTGTCACGGCTCTTAGAGTCGAAGGGAGTTGTTAATATGAACAATTATGGGGTCGCCGTAAAAGATGAAATGTGTGAAACGTTCTTGAAGTTTATGAAGCTAGATGCTAATGGACCGGAGTTGTTGTTTTTAACAAAAGGAGGGTCGGTCGGGTTACAGCCGGGTGGGGCTGATTTTTCCGGGATTGAGTCCAAATTGGATATGTTCATCGGTAGTATAATGGGTTGTTCAAGCAGGACAAGAAAATTGAGGCGGTATTGGACACGGTTGTTCAAGCCGTGGCAGTGGGCTCCTCGAACTCTACCCGTGACCAAGGTGGGTCGGGTGTGAGTCATGAGATGAGGACGTGGATGAATGGTATGGATGATCGCCTTGCTAAGTTGGAACGAACCATTGTCGATTGTAAGCAAGAAGTGTATAGGCAAAGGGATCGGATGACATTCTTGGTGAGCCAAGGCGGGTCTTTGGTTAAGAGCGGAACGGAAGTGCGTGAGGGGATGCGTACTATATACGATGCGACGGAGGCTCTTTCGTTGAAAGTTCGGAACTTTGACGTTTGTCTCACCGCTCAAGCTACACATGTGTCTTCTTGCCTTGACCGTCTCTCCACTCTCGAGTACCGCACTAGGCCCGGTTATAAAGCACCCTAGCCTCATCCACCTACCCACAATGCTTTGCTTTTCTATCCTTGTTTGCTTATCTCTTGAACTACTTAACCATATTCGGCCCATTTTGGCGTGTTTAAACAATTGTTCTATTCGGCCCAATGGCAACTAATACTCTATTTTGTGGTTTGTAGTTTTAATTAACATTTGCACTTAATCTTGCTTGGTATATATCGTTTTATATTGCGTATTTTGCATATCTATTTCTTGCCTTGACATGTGTTATTCTAGTCGTTTCATGTCTTTGTTCTTGTCTTTTCAATGATGCCAAGAGGGGGAAGAAATTATATGATTTGAGTCTTTGCTTAAGCTTGCTCCTTGTCAAGACTCGTTATCTCTTAAAGTCTTTCGAGCTATAACTTTGGCTAAGTTGTTTTGTTCTTGCGATCAAAGTTGCTATAACTTTGGAGTGCTTTGTTGAGGGGGAACCATACTTAGTCACATTATTAAGAAGTAATCATGAGACATGGCTTTAAAAACAAAGCTAGCAATCATTCTCAGGTGAACACAAAATTAATTAGTAAAAATAATAGTGAATCAATTAATACAAACAATCCTATAGATTTAAATAATACGTCAAATAATAATAGTACTAATAATTTAGTGGGTAACAGTGCGCAATTTTCTTCGACCACTAACAAGGAAAATATTGTTACAGAGGCTAGAACTTTGGTTCAGGAACGATTTCAGGAAGAACAAATGGAACATATTGTGACAGAAGAAGGAGAGGAGAGTCAATGGCAAGAGGTAGTGTCTAGAAGGAAGAAGCAAGAGATGTCTCGTGCTCGGGAGGATAAGCTGGAATCCATTGCAGAGTGTGAGGTGGAGGAAGTAGTCCCAAAAGGTAATATTCTCAAGCTTACTATGGAGGATGTTGAGGAGGAACTTAAATTCTGGTCTTCTGCTATATATGGTTATGTGATGGGGGCAAACCCTCCTAGAATGGTGTTAGAAGGTTTTCTGCAAAGGACCCTTAAGGATTATAAAGTGTCTAAGATCTCATTTCTACCCAATGGTCTGTTTATGGTTAGATTTGAGGAACTAGAACATCAGCAATTGGTGTTGAATAAGGGTATAATGTTGCTGGATGGTAAACCAGTTATTCTAAGACCATGGAATCCTAATGTGAGAATGGATAAGGTCTCTGTTAAGTCAGTGCCTATATGGGTTAAGGTGGTAGGATTGGACTTGAAGTTCTAGGGGGATAAATGTTTGGAGAAGTTGGCCTCGTTAATAGGCAAATTTCAGAGAATTGATGATATTACTAAGCTGAGAACCTTACTTGGATTTGCAAAGATTCTAATTGAGGTTGAGGTGGATCAACAGTTTCCAACTCAGATTGTTTTAGAGGATGAAAATGGAGTGGAGGTTAGAGTGGCTGTGGAATATGATTGGGTCCCAATCACGTGTCAGGTTTGTAAAGGAATGGGTCACAAGACGGAGGCCTGTAGGAAGAACAGAGTACCCACTGTATCAAAACCAATACAAATGCCAGTTGTTCAAAAACAAGTGTGGAAAAGGAAGGAGGATAGTATGAGGATAGATGATCAGGCTGCATTCCCAGTTTTATCTAAGAGTATAGGAAAATTACCTGTTCATCAGGAATTAGGGAAAGATAAGGTGAGGGAAGAGACACCTGCAAGTACTCCTGTCACTTTAAACTATGGAGCCTTATTTACTCCTGCAAGAGTAATTACTAGACTCACAAGACATGAGACCAGGATACCTGAAGGACAGCAGAGTGGCTTTATGTTGCAATTTAACAGTGCAATGGGGAAGGAAAGTGAATTGGTTGATAAAGGAGATGGGGATGGGGGGTCCTCATTTCATAATGGTTAGAATTAGAGTTTGGAATGTTAGGGGCCTAAATAATGTGATTAAGCAAAAGTATATCAAATGGTACCTTCACCAGGCAGAGGTGGAGATATTTGGGCTCCTTGAGACAAGGGTGAAATCCTTGTCTCTAAAGAAAGTGGCTGATAATGTATGTCATGGTTGGTTTTATGAAACAAATAATGATTGTCATGAAGGTGGTAGAATTTGGGTGTTATGGAGGAGTCATAGGTGTAAGGTAGATATCATTGAGAAAACTGATCAGTTAATTCATTTACAAGTGCAGCAGTTAAATGATAATAAAAATTTTTATGTTACTTTTGTATATGGCTTTAACAAGATTGAGGAAAGAACCCCTTTATGGAATGATCTACTTAGGATTAACCTGGTGGAATCTTGGATTATTCTGGGAGATTTTAACAATGTTTTGAATGCAAGTGAAAAGA